>CM062288.1:193526356-193705861 GCA_031216915.1 Pictodentalium vernedei | reverse complement strand
AAACCCATAATAAATCTAAGTTAAAGGGAGATAACCTAGATAAAATTGCCACAGCTCAAAAATTTTGGAATATGCGCATGTTCACTTAGTAGTGATGATGTCTGTAAACTTTCGTCCAAATTGATTGATAAATGTAGGAGGAGTTGCCTACACAAGAATTTCATGCAGAAACCCATATTAAATCAAAGTTCAAGAGAGATAACCTGGTTAAAATTGTCGCAGATCAAAAAGTTTGGAATATGCACATGTTCACTTAGTAGAGATGATGTTTGAAAGGTTTCATCAAAATCGGTTCATTAATGTAGGAGGAGTTGCACACACAAGAATTTGTTCGAACGAAAAGACATAATAAATCTAAGTCAAAGGGAGATAACCTGGTTAAAATTGTCGCAGATCAAAAATCTTGGAATATGCGCATGTTCACTTAGTAGTGATGATGTCTGAAAAGTTTTGTCCAAATTGATTGATAAATGTAGGAGGAGTTGCACGCACAAGAATTTCATGTAGAAACCCATAATAAATCTAAGTTAAAGGGAGATAACCTAGTTAAAATTGCCACAGCTCAAAAATTTGGGAATATGCGCATGTTCACTTAGTAGTGATGATGTCTGTAAACTTTCGTCCAAATTGATTGATAAATGTAGGAGGAGTTGCGCACACAAGAATTTCAAGCAGAAACCCATATTAAATCAAAGTTCAAGAGAGATAACCTGGTTAAAATTGTCGCAGATCGAAAAGTTTGGAATATGCACATGTTCACTTAGTAGAGATGATGTTTGAAAGGTTTCATCAAAATCGATTCATTAATGTAGGAGGTGTTGCGCACACAAGAATTTGTTCGAACGGAAAGACATAATAAATCTAAGTCAAAGGGAGATAACCTGGTTAAAATTGTCGCAGATCAAAAATCTTGGAATATGCGCATGTTCACTTAGTAGTGATGATGTCTGAAAAGTTTTGTCCAAATTGATTGATAAATGTAGGAGGAGTTGCGCACACAAGAATTTCATATAGAAACCCATATTAAATCAAAGTTCAAGAGAGATAACCTGGTTAAAATTGTCGCAGATCAAAAAGTTTGGAATATGCACATGTTCACTTAGTAGAGATGAAGGTTTCATCAAAATCGGTTCATTAATGTAGGAGGAGTTGCGCACACAAGAATTTGTCCGGACGGAAAGACGTACGGACGTACAGGGCGATTCCTATATAGCCCCCACTTCTTCGAAGCGGGGGTATAATGAGGCATTGATAACTCAGATGAGGGTGTACAACATTTTTTGAAAGTGATAACAAAGAAAAAACAATCATAACTGTACGGGCAGTAGGGAAATGAAATAATTATTTTGTTTTTTACTTTCAAGTGGAACAAATAAAAAAATAATTAAATAAAAATTCTTTGTGTATTCTGATTTGGGAGGGACGAATCGTCCAAGCGTTCAGTTCAGGAATCGACCAACCACTCAGTTCAGGAAGATAACGATATAGATTGATTGGGATGAAATGTCTGTAAACCTTGATTATAAAGAGAGCGTGAACACACCTATTCTCCTTGGTTCTGCACAGAGGGCTGTGAAATTGGAAGAATATATCTCGCATTTTAGCAAAGATATTTTCCCCACATCATCAGTTTCAGTGATAAAAAATGATTTTGTTATTGTTTTCAGTGATATCGTTTTTCTGTTTAGCTTCACCTGTTTTTTTTGTCAATCACGCTGAAATTGGTTGCATTTGATTTTAGTAATTAAGAATCAGAAACTGTTGGCAACACGCATGCTCAACAATCTGGATGAACTGAGATTGTAAAAATGAGCACAATGTTGTTACTGTTATGAAAAGGAGTTTTAATGACGTTCATGCTCCTTGGTTATGATCACTGTTTCAACGATAATAAATAATACAATTTTAGTCTTGGCAGAAAGCTTTGTGTTTTAAGTGCCCCTTGATGAAAATCGTAATGCTAAAAATTTGTGGGAACCTGATTTTCGTTTCCGTGATTTTGCCCTGACGGAACCTGCATGGAAACAGAAAGAGGGTTTCTGTGAAATCTGCATGCCTGAATAAAGGAGAAAATGCACCAAAGAGAACATAGCATTGATTATATAGAGAGTAATCACTTGACAGGACTGGTTACGTGAAATAATTCATGAGAGGTGGGGGACATTGTACAAACACGAGTGCGCGAATGCGTAAGAGTGTTTTACAATATAGTCCCTCGCCTGGAATGAATTATTTCATGTAACCAGTCCAGTCAAGCGATTACTCTGTTTATTACTTTTCATTATTAACGATAATTATATTATTTAACCCTTTACCCAACGTAAATGGCCAAAACTGCCCAGCGCTATTCTCAAAAATCGCCAATTAATTTTCATTATTTTTTCATTTTGTGTCGCTAAAACAGAGGTTATGACCCCTCATTGGAATGAGCTCATCAAGCTCATTTCAATGAGGGGTCATAACCTATATTTTTGAGACAAAAAATGAAAATAATAGTTATTCAAGAATTTTCAAGTCCTCATTACACCCACGCAAAGTGTCTTTGTTTGCACACACGGATACATGACCCAATTGTTGATTGCATAATTCACTTCTGAAGTTATCGTTTATAATCAAACCTGGAAATCCCAGTAAATAACACTTTGGGAAGTAATAAATGAACTTTAGTCATCGGTTAATTAATGGCTTTTTTTAGCTGACTCAACAGGCTTAGCAGTTGATCCCCTAGTACCCATAAGAATGATCAATGGGAAATTAGGATGAACCCATAGCAGATATCTACAGACAGGGTGCTTTGTTGTGAGTGGTGTCATATGTTCTACTGTGGATTTTTTCCAAGTTTAGGAGACTGGCATGTTATTTGCTATATGTTCATAACACAAAGAAAAACTGAGCCGAAACCAAGGTTTTTTATTGAAACCGAATCAAATCTGAAAAATCAAAACCTCTCAGCTCTACCCTATAATATTAGCCAAATTCAAGGATTTTCAAAGCCCTGCCTTTACTTGTCGTAACTTGGCCCTCCTGGTCATTACACCCTCCTCCCACTTCCCCAAAAAGGGAGGAGGAGGGGTTAATGACCAGAGGGTCCTAGTTATGACTATGCCTTCACAAACTCTAGCATATAAAATTATGCAGTGATGATTATGTGCTACATCAACATTTTTTATGTCGTGAATATTTAAGGTTTTTCAAGGCCTCTTGATACATTTTCCAGGATTCCAAGGTCTTGAATGACCCTTAGTCAATTTCAAGGCCATTCCCCGACTCCAAGGGAACCCTGCTATTACTTACAGTAAAACATACTTTACATCACTTGAAATTTTAAAAAAAAAAATGTTTTACATGTGGACCGATCACCACCAGACCGTTCGATGGGGACAGATCAAGCTGAATTATCCAATTTGTTACAACACTACTGAAAAAAATTAAGGCCCCCCACAAAGTAGATCTTCTGTTTCTCAGGCCTTTTTTGTAAAATAAAATTGCATGTGGACGGGCAGTTTTTTATTTTAGATATTAATTTTGTAATTATTTATTTGCCATCAAAAGTTCATGTTCTTGGTTTGTTTTATGTTTTAGGCCTCATAATCTACAGAATAGCATGGGTGGTGGTGCAAAACCTTACTGCACTCAAGGGACAAATTTATCAATTTTATTAACTTGGGTAAAATATCAGGCATAAAACCATTCAATTTTTATTTTTTTAAGTTTGCACTGGTTATAAAAAGATTATGCAGCAGCCAAAAGGACCCTGCCTGAGAAACAGATTTTTTACTATTTTAGGACTTACAAAAGTGGACAGCGAATTTTAATCAGATAGTGCTCCCTGTCATGATCTCGATGATAATCTCTGTCTGCTTTCCTCCCCTCTCCATTCAAGCCAGAAAATAAGCAGACTGTCATCTGCAAAGTGAGGTCCCCAGAGAGTGGCCCAGCAGGGTAACATCACTAAATTTACCCTCTGTGAACCTCAAACTGAATCAGGGTCTCAAAACTAACAGAAAGAGGTACCGAGAGGATAAATTGGCCCACTGTATGGGGACGCATCAGCAAATTCACCCTCAGGGGACCTCATTCTTGAAATGTCAGACTGCTTATTTTCAGGCCTGTCTCCATTGTGGATTCACTCTCACTGGAATAGAAATGCAGAAACATTGAATATCAGATATTATTATCCCCTGTTCTAGCATTGGTCTATACAGTACTGTTGAAATGATCAGTGAATTTCATAATCGATTAGTCACCAACCATGAGTCGATTAGTCGACATGTCTCCCTCCGCCCCACCATTATGTCTCGTAAGTTGCACCGTTATTTACACTCCCGGTGTCTCTCAGATATAAATCTATGGTTGATCCTCATTTTCATCACTCCGTATCATGTGTGGTTATAAACCTAGCACATTTAGTGAGAAAAGCCTTTGCAAAGGGATTAGCACCTATCAATGCTAAATCGCTCATATTTACATAACTCATAGACTTAAGCAAACTGCCAAATTTGTATGTGGAAATGTGATATATGTGAATGGTAACTGCAATTGGGAAGCATGCGCTGTAGTCTCTGTAAGACTCCCTATCACCTCTGGCTGGCCTACCTGGGTTCTGACCGAGCCCAATTAGGCCAGAGGTGGAAAGGAATCCTACAGAGACTACAAGTGGCAATAACCCATGACATCAAACAATTGTGACAATTAAGACCTTGAACATAACTAGGTTTTCAATGGGGGGGGGGGGGGGGGGAGGGGGGAGGGGGAGGGTGTGTGTGTAGATCTAATAAAATTCCAAGTAGGGATGGATGCTTAACCCTTTACCTAACATGAAAAGCTGACAACACTTGCAAAAAAATTCTTGAAAAGTTAAAAAATTTATAGTAATTTATATATTTTTTATACTTACCAATGACCCAGACTTAGCTGGTGCTAACTCTAACAAAACCAGGGCCAAACACAAATTTTGCCCCCCAATCCCCAAAATTTGCATCCAAAACAAAAAGAAATCATGTCCTAAAGGACCTCCATACTACGCCTCTACTGCGCATGCGCAGTGACGCAGACGTCCCGAAATTGGCGCCAATTATCATTCTTACTGGCAGTGCCTGGTCAGCGCTATGTACTCAGCGGGGAGGCAAGAGTTCCCAACTCCAGGGAGGGCCATCCCCGTCTGGGTCATTGGTAAGTATAAAAAATATATAAATTACTATAAATTTTTTAACATTTTTATACTGTACCAATGACCCAGACTTAGCTGAATAGTAAACAGGCTGGAGGGCCTAGGACATAGAGGAAAATCCAATAAGCTCAACTATATAGTAAAGAGGTAACCCCTTAAGGAGAAAAGGAGTATTAGGCTTTACATGTATCTTTCTTATTTAATATTAAATTAGAAAGATACACTACCCTTAATAATTGAGCACAATAACATTCATGTTCTCTATTAACATCCAATATAACCCTTATACTAATTATTTTTAAAGCAAGCCAATAAATAAAGTAGTCCAGAGAACTGAGACTCTTTATAGTCATTTAAAAGTGTCCGAGTATTGTATATTAAAGCCCGTTTGACACTTGACATATACAAATGCTTCACACCGAGCTACACTTTAAAAAGAAGACATGAATGAATTTTAACATTAATATTACACTTTAAAACCATCCCGGAAGCGACTCAGAAATACTGACTTGGAGGAGGCATTCCCTTGCTTTTCACTATAAAGCAGGAGACCTAAGGGAACACCCCCCCCCCCCCCCCCCCCCTTCCCCTTGCCCTGGGTCAAATAGCCCAGAGCGAAGAGGGCAGCCGGACGGAGTCACTGCCGGAACAGAAAGCCTGCATAACTATAGTTGCAACTGTTTAGTGGACGACATTCTGAGCAACAGATAACGGACCTAAACAATGCAGGTCTCCAGAAATGGACTCAATATTTCTGAGATAAAAATTCGTAAATGTGGATGGCTGAGACCAATAAGCAGCCTTCATTAAATCTGTAATAGCGACACTATTAGCATAAGCCCAGGAAGTAGAAAGAGCTCTTACTTCATGAGCAGAAATCTTAAGCACAGACTGCTGAGAAGAAGATAAATCTTCATAAGCAGTATGGATAGTTAACTGAATCCATCTAGCAACAGAATGGACTGAAATGTCCTTTCTATTAGGCATCAAAGACAGAAAGAAACGTTTCCGTCCCTTTCTGATGAACTGAGATCTCTGTTTATAGATACGTAGTGCTCTAACAGGACAGAGTAAAGGCCTACGCCCGTCTGAAGACGGAAGAGCCTTAATAACAATAGGTTCCGGATATTTATTAGGAGCCCGATTCTTAGCTAAAAAAAACCCACATTAGTAGTGAAGGTGATAGTGTTCCCAACACTACGATAATGAGAATCATCCACCGATAGTGCATGAAGCTCACTGACTCTTCTAGCAGAAGAGAAAGCTAAGAGAAAAGCTGTCTTATAAGATAAGAATTTGAAATCTACTGTCCCAAGAGGTTCAAATGGCTTTTCCTTCAATTTAAGAAGAACCCAAGCTAAATTCCACTTAGGAATTAATCTAAGAGTTCTGGGTCTATTTATCGAAAAGTTTCTAACCAACTTCGATAAAGAGACATTAGATCCAATTTGTAAACTATCATGATGTGCATAGGTATCAGATAACATAGATCTATAACCCTTTATAGTAACAGGCTGCAGTTTGATTTCGTCCAACAAGTATACTAGAAAGTTTGCAATGTCTGGTATAGAGGGATCGAATATATCTACAGAATGATCCCTACACCAACGACGAAAAACCTTCCACTTAGCCGCATAGTTTAGCGAAGAGGAGGTCCTCCTACAGTTAGAAATCGCGTCCACTGCTCGTCCTGTAAAGTGCTTGCCATGCAAGAAGGACCGCACAACGGAAAAACGTGAAGGTTGAGACCTTGCGGGTTGTGATGGAGTTGGCGCGATTTCCCCTGCGAAAGAAGATCCTCCCGTGGAGGAAGCTTCTGCGGTAGGTCCCACAACAGACACCTGAGTAGATTTATCCACGGTCTCTGTGGCGACAGAGATGCTACCAACAGAATCTTGCATTGAGATTGTTTTATCTTTAGCAATACTTGTTGAATTAACGGCGCTGGAGGATACGCATATCCTATCATTCCGTCCCAAGGGATCGACAGAGCGTCTACTGCAAATGCTCTTGGATCCGGACATGGCGACACATACGTCTGCAACTGATTGTTGAGATGTGTCGCAAATAAGTCTATCATTGGCCGTTCCCATTGGTAGCAAATCTGATTGAATACTTGTTTGTTGAGGGTCCACTCCGACGGCAACAAGCGACCCTTTCGTGAAAGGGAGTCTGCTAGCACATTCAGACGACCCGGTATGTGACGGACCGAAAGAAGAACGTGATGTTCTAGCGCAAACAGAAGGATTCTTTCCGTTAGATTGAACAACGGAACTGAATGAGTGCCTCCCTGATTGCGTATATACGCCACTACTGTTGTATTGTCGGATAGGATTTGGACATGAGCATCGTGAATAATGTCCATCCAGTGACGTTAACACAAGCCAAATTGACATCATTTCCTTGATGTTTATGTGCTTGCACAGGAATTGCGGATCCCAAAGACCCTGGCATCTCGAATCCGTTGGGATTAATGATGCACCCCAACCTGTTTGACTGGCATCCGTCATAACGGTAAAACTCGGATCCGGCAACTGCAGCGGAACTCCTTGAGTTAACCACTGAATGTTTGCCCAAGTCTGAATCTCTTGTTTCACTTGATCTGACAAGAGAACGTCTACATCGAGCGAATGAATTTTCACACTCCAATTCTGAGTCAAGAAAATTTGAAGAGGACGTGTGCGTAGCCGCCCCATCGGAATGAGATCCGCGGCGGCTCCGCACAGACCTATCAGTCTCATAAATTCTCTCGCCGTGACTTTGTCTGCGTGCAGACAATAGCGAGCGTAACAACTGACTAATTTCGCTCTGGTTAACGGCAGACGAATGAGATTGTTGTGCATCTCGAAGCTCATTCCCAGATGTGTGAATGACTTGGACGGCACCAGATCCGACTTCTCCTCGTTTACTATAAAACCGAGACGTCGGAGCAATAGAAGAAGATTCTGAACATTGTTCTGAAGCGTTAACTCGTTGCCGTACCTCTGAAGAATGTCGTCCAGGTAGGCCGACGTTACCGCAGACGAATGAGCTTGGAAGTAGATCATTACCGAGTTCATTACCCGAGTGAAAGCCCAGGGTGCCAGATTCAATCCGAAGCACATCGCCCGGAATTGATACACCACTCCTAGGACTGCGAAGCGTAGATACTTTCGGAATGTCGGATGTACCATGACGTGAAAGTACGCATCTTTGAGATCTATGCTCGTTGCATAATCGTTCACCCGAATACTCGCTCTGACCGATCGAATCGTCTCCATATAAAACTTCGGAGCGACGATCAGCTTGTTTATCCAGCTCAAATCTATGACTGGACGGAACGAGCCGTCTGGTTTCGGAACCAGAAACAGATGGCTGTAGAATCCAGGAGATTCCTGGTTTTCTACGACCTCTACCGCGTTCTTCATTAAAAGAGACTGCACCTCTGATAACAGAGCGTCTCTTTTCTGCGGATTTGACGGAAGATGAGTCCACTTTGGACTTTGAGTTAATGGAGGCTTTCGATTGAAGGATATCTTTAGACCTTCCGAAGTCACTCCTCTCACCCAAGGGTCGTCCGTAATCGACGCCCATTCTTGTGAAAAGCTCGACAACCTTCCGCCAACTGGAACGCGATAGAGGTTTAAGCCATCACCTCCTGGACCTGCGAGGCCTGCGGTAGGAGAAACCACGTCTTCCACGACCCGCACCTCGCCCCGTCGACCTCGGGGCGTCCGACCGATTGTCCCGGCCTGAAGGACGTCCCGAACGAGAGTCGCTATCCTGACGGTCTCTCGAATAAGACCAAGAGGACGCACCGGAACCTCTATAGGAACCTCTCTTGGGCGCATTAGACCCAGAAGTGCCGGTCTTATTCGTGTCTGCTGTATCCGACTTCTTAGGAGCAGATTTGAACAACAGAGAATCCTTAGCTTTCTTTGTAATTTTATCATAAATAGCAGAAAGCTTGCCGTCAAAGAGAAGTTCTCCTGAGACCGAAGCGACTCTAAGAGAGTTCTTCACCTTAGAATCCACTAGTGTGGATGTAGCTAGGGCTGCGTCACGTCTAACCAACTCCAGATTTGCCACTGAAAGGGCGGAGTTACACGTGAAATAAGCTACTGCCCTTGAAAGAAGTCTTAAAGAGGATTGTATATCCTGAAACTCTTTCCCCTGAAGGCGCAGTGATAACGCCTTAGTAAGGTGATCTGCGTAAGATAAGGCATCTAAATTGGCTCTGTTAGACGCAATAGCTGTTTCCAACACTGCGGTTGGAATAGAAGCTGACGACAGTAATGATAGCTCGTCTTCCGCCTCGAGGGCAGCTCCGCATCAGATGGCTCCCGCATACTTTTCCTATGCAAACGTCCGGAGTCCATCGGTCTCGAATCCCTGGCTGCCGGATGGTGTGACCTGGTCGCCGAAGAATCCTTGATCGGCGAAGCTGGTAATATATCGGCGGTCACGCAGCCAAGGTGCGGTCGTGTGCGCTGACGAGAAGAGGAAGCCTTAACAGTCTCTACGGACTGCTTATACAACGGAGCGTCCCGAGCGACAGACGTATGCTCCGCTAAAGACACATTTTGTACCACAACATCTGGTCCCAGATGTTGTTGTACGAGAGAGGGGCCTCTCTCGCTCGCGGCCCGGCTGGACCTGGACGAGCTAGGAACCGGACTCAAAGGCTTCCTCCGTTCTCGGTTACTATCTGCCGTCACTGGGTGTGCATCTATTATGTTTATAGTGCTCGCATCACCCAAAATTTCCTCTTGGACCGCATCGGACGAACCCGGCTGCCGAACCATTCGGTGAATGGACGCTACACCGGGCGAGCTAGGGGACGACATTTGTCTAATCTCCATGAGCACTTTTGCCGCTAGCTCTGAATTCATTTGTGACGACGGACGCACACTTGTAGAAGATAACATGGAAACATCACCCTGTACTGGTTCCTCTGAAATAGAAACTGAGAGAGTAGAGTGACCTTGCGGAGAAAGAGCCGGCATCGCTCTTTCTCCAGAAACAACATATCGTGACACACGTTTCCAATGTTTCTCATCCCAATATTCACATATAGAACAGGGATTAATGCGAGAACACTGACTACAATTAATACAATGATCATGAAAGTCAGAGGAAGATTTCTTCCTATTACAATTTGAACAACGTCCCTTCATTGTGAAAGAACAACAATAAGTCCCAGTTACTCGCAAAAACCCCTGACACAAAGATACATAATAACATGATCCATTAATAAATGAAAAAACAATTGCAAAACAAAATAATTTTGAAAAAATATTTTTTCAGCGAAGCCCAAGTTGCTGAAAAGTAATGTTGAGCCCCAATGGATCCGATGGCAAAGTGTGGTCAAAATTTTTAAATTTATATTAAATAATTAATGAGACACTTACGGATAATATAAATGTATCTTATAGTAAGATAAACTACAGCAAAGGCAAACAGCCCCCCTCAAAAAAGGCTGTTGCCAATGAAAACAAACAGTGTAAAAACACCAGAAAACATGACTCCAGGCACTGAAAAAACTGGCCCGGAATCAGTCATCAATTACACTCTATCTGATGCAAAACAGAGACTCCCAGAGGAGAATCTGCAGAACATCAGATGGAAGATGCAGAACACAAACGTTATACACCCATGGGTGAAAACGTAACTATGGGGAAAATAACAGAAAACATTCTGTAACCAAGCAACTCTCCCAGGGAATTTTAGAAATGAAATTTCTCAAAAATATGCCAAAAGCATGGGAGAATTGCAAGGGGGGACTTTAGAAGGCTAGGGGAGAGGAAACACTGAATAAGCAGTGCAACAATTAGCAAGAATGACAACAAGAGGCCCATGCCTCGAAAATAGGCAACTTAACATAATTTCATCAAAAAATTTTAAGTACAGCCCTGATTATTTTTTGTCACTTCTTTTTCCTCTCCTCCTTCTATCCTCCTTAGAATCACATTTTCTCCAAAAATTACGTGTCTGGCATCCTTTAAACTGAGATTTACAAGCACAAAGATCAGTGAGATGCTGACTGATGAAGGGCCAAACAGAGAATGATAATTGGCGCCAATTTCGGAACGTCTGCGTCACTGCGCATGCGCAGTAGAGGCATAGTATGGAGGTCCTTTAGGACATGATTTCTTTTTGTTTTGGATGCAAATTTTGGGGATTGGGGGGCAAAATTTGTGTTTGGCCCTGGTTTTGTTATAGTTAGCACCAGCTAAGTCTGGGTCATTGGTACAGTATAAAAATACAATTATTTTCATTTTTTGTCTCAAAAATGAGGGGTCATAACCTATGTTTTCGAGACAAAAAATGAAAAAATAATGAAAATTATCAATTTATAGTAATTTCTATATTTTCATACTTACCAATGGCCCTGACACAGCTGGTGCTAACTCTAAAATATCGAGGGCCAAACGCAAATTTTGCCTCCCCAATCCCTAAAATTTGCATGGAAAACCGAAAATTAGAAGTCCTAATCTGGTCCTCCATACATTTACTCTCTGCGCATGCGCAGACACCAGGAAGTGACCGGAATTGGCGACAACATCATTCTTTGTAAAAGAGAGTATTACATAATAATTCAGCGGAGAGGTATGAGTGCCCACTCATGGGAGGGCCATCCCCATATGGGCCATTTGTAAGTATAAAAATATAGAAATTACTATAAATTTATAATATTTTTACACAGTATACCAATGGCACAGACATAGCTGAATTGTAAAAAAGTGGAGGGCCTAGGACTTCTGAAATAACTCCAATCCTGCAATCCATGATGAAAGAAATTTAGAATAATTAGGAATTACATGTATGTCTCTCTATACAGTAATAGAGGAGACATATTCTAAATAAGGAGCCTAATTAAGTAATTCCTTATTGTAAGCATGAAGAAAAGTTCCCCATTTTTAAGGCTAGTCCGGACTAAGTCCCAAAAATTAGGATGGCGTATCTGAGAATGAGAGAAAATCTCCCACAAACATACGCCTTACAATAACACTTCAGCTGTATGCAGGATATAAATATGGATAAAACATCTTCCTTCAAAGATAAATACTTTTTAAGCCAGACAAGAGGTAAAAAATCCCCTTCCCCTCTTTTGAAGAAGTCTTCAAAAGAAAGAGAGGAGAGCTCTGGAATCAATAAAAGCGGTACCAAAAAACAATATAAATAATCGTCGAACAGGCACTCAGGTATTAATTCATGATTAATAAATGGTGCTTAATGCTACTTCAGAAGTTAAGGCTATAGCAACGATCCTGGTATTGAATATTGCCCGCTATATAATGTACACAGCAGACGACGTACACGGATACGACGAAAACTGGTGATATAATATATAACATACACATGTCCAATCGAGCCACACTGAATGATCTCTGAAGAGAAAACACACTTCCTAGGTAATCTACAGGCGACCTCGGTACAATAAATTCCAGTAACAACACTCTCCAACGTGTACTAATCGATATCTACGATCGTAAAAATATGTGTTTGAATCAGACATGTTAACCTCCCAAAATTTTTTTCAGGGAGATTTAAGAAAATTTTCAGGGAGATGACATGATTTTCAGGGAGATTTTTTTTTGCGCGTAGAAACCATGTGTGGATCGATCAATTTTAAATATAAATTAATACCAAATACCCCCTCCCCCCCCCCACACACACACACATAACAGGAAACAGTCCAACAACAATACATCAAAGGAACATACGTCAACGTTCTACTAACTGGTGGTGAGTGACCCAGACCTGTTAACCTCTGGAGGTGACTGTCAGTGAGATTTTGATGAGCTCCCAGTGAGACTCGGATGCTTGTCAGTGAGATTTTTGTACGTGGGCAGCACATCAATAATTTCCATGTTACCCCCCCCCCCCCCCTCACACACACATACATTAAACATTCCACCCTAATGTGTTTTATTTGAACAATTTGTCCTTTCAAAAGCCAAACCATAGAAATATAGAGAAAAACAGAAATCAGAAATATGGATGTGGTCATGTGCCAATATCTGAGCTTGTTCCAATGACATCCATATTTCAATGGTTTTATGTACAAAATGTTTGGAGATATTTTCGACCTTTTCAGCACTATATCAGTTATGGTGCTGTGTTGAAAGTTTTGGATCCATTTGGGTAATTATGGGTACTTGCGGCAACCTGCGGTAACCTGCGACGATCTGTGATGTTTAGGCACACCCCAGAGCCCGGTTGTTGTGGTAATTCGATCTTCCAAAGCCCAGCATCCCACCTAACCACACCGGTTACTCACTGGAAGTAGTTGGTCATTTACGAAGGGGATTTGGAATGGGGTGATCATTTTTCAGTAAAACATGAAAATTATGCCACAGCCAGCCCAGGACGAAACATCTCGGGGATATTTTGTTGTCCATTTATCACTACGAATGAAAAAACGTGCAAGTGCCGTAAATTACCAACTTTTTAGAGATTTTTTTCACCCAAAACATAATTTTTTTCACAGCCTGCTTTATAAAATTGCGAATCGGAAATTTTTCCCAATATACTGAAAATTACAGCAACTCATATGTTTGAGCCGTTTGTCGCCAAAATTGGCTATAATTATCTGAAAGTGAAATCCAAAATGCACAATAAATTTGTGCGTATTTTTGCACATTTTTCGATTGGACAAGATTTTATACGTATGGAATTTATTTTTCGATTTGACTGCTACCTGTATACAAGCAAAGGTGTGCCTTTAATATATAATCAATTTCAGCAATTATCCTGCATCTCAAATTCATTTAATCCGCCTGTCAAACGTGTTGCAATAATCACAACACGGCCATTGACAGAAATGAGAATTGGTCATCAGTTCTTACGTAAGTGGTGACGTTTCACACAAACTTAATGACCTTGCCATTGAGAGTAGAGCACATGCTTTTGTATTTGTAAACAAAAGCTGGTGGATTCAGTTTCTGTCTGGTATGTCGACTTTCCGGGAGATTTTTGGTCCAAATTGACTCCCGGGCGGGAGGGGATAGCTAATTCCGGGAGAATCCCGGGCATTCCGGGAGAGTTAACATGTCTGGTGTGAATTGAGTATACATAATAGAAACTTGAATCTAGAAATGGAAGTAGGTATGATTAACAGGCTCCGACACATTCAGCCCCTGAAATAGATTACAATTTCAAGCTCTACAAAATACAATAAAGCATCAGCCTAATAATATAATGCACAAGAGCATTTAAATTTAGCATGTAATCATCTGAATACCAGTTAACTGGTTATGCAGCCTGCGAGGTACTCAAAGAGTAGCAATTAATTGTGATGGTTTTTAAATAAGTGCTTGTATATAACAAATCTACAAATAATCACAGAAGACTAATCCGACTAAAAAGAGGATGTGCCCATGAGGTTGCCATAGAACACGCCCCAATTGCATAGTATGCATGTATTTAAATATATGAGGATTGTGGGAAGAAAACTATGTCTTGCCCGGAAATTGCCTCTAAACACATAGGCAGTGTGTGTGTGTGGGGGGGGTGGGGGGGGGGGGGGGGTGGGGGGGGGGATTCGAAGTCATATCGAAATCTCCTCACCCGCATTATTTAATCGTTCCTGTGCCAGTTATCAAAAAATATACGAACTGCGATGGTTCCCTCACGTCTAACTGACTCCATTATGCCACTATGGGCGGAGAAGGACGTGAAGAATAAAACTTCCCTTGAAAGAAGACCCTTTTATGGAGGAAGCTTCTGGGGAGCATCCCATAACAGACATAACAGACACTTGAGAATACTGATCCAAGGTTTCTGTGACAACAGAGGTGCTACTAGTAGGATACACAACAAGACTGTTTAATCTTAAACAAAATCTATTGAATCAAATGAATTGGAGGATACCCATGAATACTGCAGAGCGTGTACTGCATGCGCTCAATGATCTGGGCATGGCGACACAAATGACGTTAACTAATTGTTCCGGTGTGTTGCAAACTGAACTATCATGGGGTGATCCCACTGGTAGCAAAACTGTCCAAATACTCGCATGTTGAGCATCCAACACAAATGAAACAGGCAACCTTTCCGAGGATCGAGGCTCCTAGTACGTTCAGATGACCCGGTATATGACGGATAGAGAGTTAACATGAAAATTCTTCTCCGTTAGTTATCATAACGGAAATGAATGGGTGCCGCCCTGGTTCCTGATGTACGCCACTACTATCGAGTTATTCAACAATATCTAAACAAGTGTGTCTGCATTGATGTAGCGCTAACAATATTGACATCATCCTTTGATGTTTATGTGTTTCTCCAGGAACGGAGGATCCAAAGACTCCTGCATTTCGATTCTGTCAGACTCAGGGTCGTGCCCCAAACTATTGACTCATACCCGTCATAATCGTGAAAGCCGGATCTGGCAGTTGCAGTGGAACTCTTTGAGTTAACCACTGAATATCTGCCCCAATATGGACCTTTTGTTCACTAGATCCGTTAACAAAACTGGTCTGGAGCGAATGCGTTTTCACACTCCAGTTCTGGTTAAAGAATAACTGGAGGGGACGTGTGCGTAAGCGACCCATCTAAACAAGATTGCGTAGCCGCTCTGCACAACACAATCAGTCGCATAAAATTTCTTGCTGTTAATGTGTCTGATAGTAGACAAAAACGAGCATAACAACTGACCAATTTCGTTCTGGATAATGGCAGACGAACCAGATTGTTGTGAGACATAACCGAGTTCATTATTCGAGTGACAGCCCAGAGTGCTATCTTCAGACCGAAGCATGTCACTCGGAACTGAAATACCATCCCTTGGACGATGAACCGTAGGTACTTTCTGAATGCCGGATATACCAGGACATGAAAAAACGGATCCTTAGATCTGTGCTTGTGGCATAGTCGACCACTCGATCGCTCACTTTTACCGACTAAATGCTAACCATAAATAAACTTTTAGAGCTTTAATAAACTTGTTATCCAGCTCCAGACTATTATCAGTCGTAACGAGCTCTATGGCTTCGGTATGAGTAACAGGTGACTATAGAATCCTAAAGAATCTTGATTCTTGACGACCTCTATTACTTTCATTGTCAAGAGAACCTTTACCTCCGATTGGAGAAACTCTTATGCAAGGATCTGACAGAAGCATTGTCCATCAGACATTAAGTTAGTTGTGGTTCTCTCGGAAAGATTTATGTAGGTCGTCCGAGACCACACTTCTCGCCTACTGGTCTTCCGTAATAGTTATCCAGTTTGATGCGAATCTTGATAACCATCCGTCAACTGCTAAGCAATAGAGGCCCTAACCCTCACCTGTAGTACTTGTGAGGCCTACGGAAGGAGAAACTACATCTCCTTCGCGAAGAGCCTCGAGCCAATGACCTAAGCCCCCTATCCGAGTCACTGTATGATGATCCTTAGAGTAATTATAGGAGGGTTAACTATACCCTCGCAAGGAGTCCTTTTTAGATGACTTTCTGTCTAGGACATCCTCCCTTATTCTTTTCTGCTATTGCATGTTGATTAGATGCTGACTTAAAGAGCAGAGTACTGATGCTTTCTTTGTAGATTGGTCATAAACCAATGAAAGCTTATCGTCAAAAACTCAGTGTCCGGAAATCGAAGTGAGAGTTTTTCACCTTGTCATCTATTAATGATGACGACGCAAGGGCTCCGTCACGTCTGATTAACTCCAAATTAGCAACTGTTAAGACAAGAGTTAATGTGATAAATATAATAGCCTGGGAAAGGACTCTAATTGAGGTTAGGTACGAACGACCTCAAATTCCTTTCCATAGAGACGTTGCATCACAGTTCTTAAAGGTGATCTGCGTAAGACAGTGGATCTAAATTCGCTCTGAATGAAGAAATGCTGTCTCAATTGTGACCGAGCGAACAGTGAATGACGAAGGTAAAGCCTTAGCTAGGTCCTTAGCCTGCTCATTCAAACACAGAGGAAATCTCAATACATCTTCCCTGTTTTCTGAAAATCGGTAAAATTTGCAGAAGATGATGACAAGAAACCACCTAACTTCTTTCCACTGGAAAGTTGAATATGGCGTTGTCTAAAAAGCCAAAGGCCTGCGACACCTGTCTATACTGAACTGTAAAAGAAATTTCCTCCTCTTTTTCCGGATGAAGTCAGCACCCTACAACGTTAGCGGTTTCTTGCAAATAGTCACAGCATTCTGATTCGCAGGAACAAATTCAGGATAGTGTTGATAGATAAAATCCATCTCAACCATGTGTTGTTCCGAAGGGAAGGGTAATACCCCTCCATATCCCTTTTATTAATCGTCTGAATCAGTTGAAAATCACGGTCAGCGGCATCTGAACGTGCAGATGACTGAACCGACCCAGCACCATCCGACAGCTCAGGTTCTGAGACTGCCCTCGGCAATGGATCTAATACATCAATACTTCCCTCAGTTTGTTCCTGAGAATCAGAATGCTGTCACAGCTCAAAAGTAGCACTATTCAGTAGCTAATAGACGAGGCCTCATACAGCGGTACTTCAGGAGAAAAGAGCCGTCTCGGACACACTGTCCCGGGAGCAGCTGGAAGCCAGAATAGAAGACCGCTGCTCCTCAAACCCCTGTTACGGATTTGCTGATGCAAATTGCGCAGCTCATCGCAGCATCCCAGCAAGTGCAGAAGCAGCCACCCTGTGTTATTCCGTAAGGGAAGGGTAATTCTCCTCCAGATCCCTATCACCATCCGACTGAATCAGATTATACTCACAGTCATCGGCATCTGAACGCACAGATGACTGGACAGACCCAGCACCAACCGACAGTCCAAGTTCTGAGACCGCCGTCGGCTGCTTCTGCACTTGCTTGGATGCTGCGATGAGCTGTGACAACAAGTCCGTTGGAGGCCTAAGGAGCAGCAGTTTTCTGTTGCTTGGCCGTCGGCTGCTCCTGGGACAGTGTGTCCGAGATGGCTCTTTTCTGCGGACGTCCCGATGAATGAGGCCTCGTCTCCTTGGCTACTGTATGATGTGACTTCTCGGACGAAGAGTGGACCTTCTCGGTGATGCAGGCTGGATATCAGAAGTCATGTAGCCAAGGTGCTTGGTAGATGCTGAAGAAGAAGCTGTAACTATAGCCAACCCCGGCTGTAAACTGAATGGAGCGTCCCGCACAGGAGGCGTGGACATATGCTCCGACTGATTCAAGTTCCGAACCACAACATCTGGCCCCAGATGTTGTTATGAAAGAGAGAGGGAGCTCTCCCACTCACGGTCGTTCAGACCTCGCCAAACTTCCTGCTGAACTTGCTGGCTTCTTCCTCTCCGTCGTCGCAGGGTGAGCTTGTTATTATTTTATAGTCCTCACTTTACCCTTTCTACTCTCCTCGACTGCAACGGACACACACGGCATCACGGTACCCTCAGACGGTGTACCGCTTCACCGGTTAAGCTAGCTGGTGACAGGGAGCTGAAACCACGCTGTGGTTTATTGCCCTGTCTAATATTCAGGAGCACTTTAGCCGCTAGCTCTTATTTACTGTCTAAATGCAACGATGGAAGCACACTCCCTGACGGCATCTCGTAAACATTGCCATGTTCTTGTTCCTCCTCTGTGACCCATGTTGAGCAAGAATTAGTGGGAGTACATCGACTACAAGCAAGGCAACCAACATGTAAATCAGAGGAAAGACTTCCTCGCCTTGCTTATTGAGCAATATGCTTTCATAATGAAGCAAACTAAGTCGCTCGTACTCCCACCAACTCCACATTAAATATTATAAGAAGATACATAACAAAAAACATTCAACATTTAAATGAAAAAATAGTTTACACAAAAAAAAATTTCGAAAAATTTTGACAAGAGCCCAAGTTTCCAGATGTATCCCAATAGAGCCCAAGTGAAGTGTGGACAAAAATTAATTTTTCTATCCAAAAATTAACTGCTACACTACCGGACTGTTTAATATATCTTACCACAGACCTACCATATAATAAATAGGAAACTACATATATATAAAGAGCGTTGTTAATGTTAACGTCAGAATGAAAACCGGAAATGAGACCCCAGGCAACACGACCCAAGTCAGTAACAGATTTTTGAACTATCCGATGTAAGGTAAGATCTTCATCAGAAGAAAAAATGATACGTTGGATGTATGATGCATGACCAAGACGACTAAACACCCAAAGGGTGAGGACGTAACCTGGGGATATACAGAATAAACATTCTGTGCAACACGTTAAACTTCCAAGAAATTTTATAAAAAGAAATTTCAATAAAACAAGCCAAAAAGCTTGGTAGTTTAACTGGGTGGAATCAAGGGAGGGTAGGGAAGGAATACTTTACAAACAGTAGAAAAATCATTATCAACAATGATGACGTCAGGCCCATGTCCCGAAATTGGGGAACATGAACTAATTTTTATAAATATTATAAAATTACATCCTTGAATGTTTCAAACCACCGTTCTTCCTTCCTTCATCCAGTTGTGACCTTGGATCCATCAAATTAACCATTGATTTGTGTCTGGCATCATTATAAACTTGAGATTTAAATGCACAAAAGTCAGTTTGTTAACTGACAAGGGCCAAACAAAGAATAATGTTTGCACCAATTCCGGTCACTTCCTGGCGTCTGCACAGAGAGTAAATGTATAGAGGACCAGATAGGACTTTTTGGTTTTGCATGCAAATTTGGGGGATTGGGGGGGTGGGGGGCAAAATTTGTGTTTGGCCCTCGAGTTAGCACCAGCTATGTCTGGGCCATTGGTATACTGTGTAAAGATATTAACTGGAGATTTTTGAGAATAGCGCTGGCCATCTTTGGCCATTATGTTAGGTAAAGGGTTAAAAGGGACCACCCCCCCCACGTCGCTTCACGAAGAGTGAAATGAAAGTGGCAATTATTTATTCTGTTTTCAAATGAGTTCACCCCATAAAACACCAAAAATTAACAAACATGCATTGTCTCATGTTAATAAAGCATCCATAACTCGAAATAGAATGTTATTATGTTATTAAAAAAGGTTCTATTTCTGTTTCTATTTCGTTTCGGTGATAAAACTGAAAGCGGAAGTACAGCCCACCGATCCTCATGTAAACAACAAACAATTTTGTATGGCTGCTGCTCAGTAAAATCGAGAAAAAATAGTAGTGACTCTGAATAATCTGACGTGGTATAAATAAAATATACCCAAAGTAGCTTTGGGTACCAAGTTTCACCACTCGTGGTGAAGTGGTGTTAACCTTCGGCTCGCAGTTAACACCACTCGTGGTGGACACTTGGTAGACCAAGCTAGTATGGGTATATTCTATATTAAATGCATTGACTCCGACTAGGCAACTGACCATTTCAACACAACACTAGGGATTCTCATGTCCTTTCAAGCGCATGTCCATCCAACCATTCATCCTGAACTATTATTTGTGACTAGACCTACACTTTTTATAAGATACTTTTGATATTTGTATGATGAATAACCATATGAACTGGCACATATCGTAATGTCATGTTATGCTGCTTACTTTTTAGGAGTTATTGCCTAGTTTTACGGGTGAGGGAGCTGGAATACTCAGAGAGAACCACTAAGCTATTAATAGCACACTGTCAAGACTCCCCAACGTAAGAACTCTGCACAAATAAAGTTAGCAATGACTGAAGGTTAGTGCACCATCGATGAGCAAGTAGCCTTAGTACACAGCACCACCATGCTTCCAACATGGGCAATGAGGATGAAATGTCTTGCCAAGGACATAATACAGCCTGGATTGAACCCTTTTCCTTTCCATTTGAAGATCAATGCTCTACAGACTCCATACAACATTAACTCTTTGAGACTTTAATTATCCTGACATTCAAACTTCACTGGGAATTCAGCTTCTTCAACGTTTTTTAAAATGCGACGTCAAACTTTGGAAAGTACTAATAACAATATTAGGTTGAGGGCTAGATTATTTTTTGGTGGTCTTAATTTGTTATTTGTTATTCAAAACTTGCTCTATTACAAATTATTGGAGAGTGCCCACAGGCACTCTCCAGTAATTTGTAATAAAACAAATTTATATAAACAAAATATTATTTGTGTTTGACAGAAAATGAAATATTAACAAGGAGAGTGTTGGCTTTTGCTATGGTAACCTCATTTTTTGAAAGCCCTGATAGTGGCTTCTAGTACTCAACCAGTTAAGAAGTCTTAACAGCAGGATTATATTAATATTTTAAGCTGCGATTACATTTGGCTCAACAGTTGTCACTGCGCACTATTCGGGAGAAAATAGGAATTGAGGTTAAAACTTTATAAAATCGAAAAATAATAACAAAACAAATGACCATAAAGTATTAACACCCTGTTTGATTTCGTACACCATAAGACATACGGAAGTATCACAAGGGTTAAAGGAGTTTCAAGGATGCTGGATATTTTTTCAAATTCAAGAAGTTTCTGGTAATTTCAGGAGGCATGGGATGCAATGCAGATGATGAAAGTCGTATTCAAACTCATGACCTGTCACTCAAAGGCAGGGGCATAGCAAAGGGGAACGGAGGTTAGGGGTGTGTGACACATCTCGCCCTTCCTCCAATACTCTTCCCAGTTAGAACATTTTTATCTGGATTGTACTCTCAGATATCAATTCACTCTTGCTAATAATCATGTATAGTTGGAACTAAAAGTCCTGTCACAATTAGTGTAGAAAATGCTTGTTAGTTAATGCGCACCTTACTGCAGAAGAATGAAGTAGTCTGAAATACACAAGAGCGTTTGTGCTGTGCATGAATATATAATGTGCTATTAACGAGGTAGGTACCGAAATCACAAACTGAACCAATCAAACCGTATGATAATATTGAGATTACAGTATTTGGAGGATGGATTACTAACTACTAAATCACTGTGGGATAGATTTTTCAATTTGTAATTATTTACAATTTCTGAGGACAAAAAACGGTAAGCACTTGCACCCGGTGGTCCATGTATGAAAGTTTGCAAGTGATTCATGTACTGTATTGAACAATTATAAATACTTTTCGAGTGGAGAAAATATGGCGCTGCGATTCGGTGGTAATTCACTCTCTTCATTCTGTACATGCAGTCAAATTTTAATAACTATTTATGTTATTACATGTATCCAAGCAGAGGTTAGGAATGGTGTTAAGGATCTTTGTCCCTATATCCTGATAAATTCTGTCTTTTGATTGGTCAGAAAACCTTGGACAAATAGCCATGGCAAAGGGTGCACCCAACATCCAAGGTATATGAGAGCGTGCAACATCCAGGATATAAGTACATGCGAAACATCGGGGGTATATGGTTTCAATGAAAGCTTTTCGCTTCCGCTCGCCTCATTATAAAACTCCAACCAAAAAAACCCAAAATAGTCACAAATATCATCAGATTTCCGACAATACAATCATAAAAATAAAATAAGAACAAATAATTCATCCCATGAGTACAAATTGTGTTCTATGTGCCAGTAGGCACATAGAACACATTGGAACTCAGGGGACAATATGTCAACAAAGTTAAAAAATTTATAGTAATTTATATATTTTTTATACTTACCAATGACCCAGACATAGCTGGTGCTAACTCTTAAAATATAGGGCCAAACACAAATTTTGCCCCCCAATCCCCAAAATTTGCATCTAAAACCAAAGAAAACATGTCCTGAATGGCCCTCCACACTTCACCTCTACTGCGCATGCACAGTGTCAAGGACGTTCCGAAATTGGTGCCATTAATCATTCTTATAACCAGTGCCTGGTAAGCGCTATGTACTCAGCGGGGAGGTATGAGTTCCCAACTCCTGGGAGGGCCATCCCCGTCTGGGTCATTGGTAAGTATAAAAAATATATAAATTACTATAAATTTTTTAACATTTTTATACTGTACCAATGACCCAGACATAGCTGAATAGTAAAAAGGCTGGAGGGCCTAGGACATAGAGCAAGTTGGAATACGCTCAATTATATAAAATAGAGTCATCCCCTCTAGGGAAAAAGAAGTATTAGGCCTTACATGTATCTTTCTTATTTATGTTAAATTAGAAAGATACAACACCTTGCAAAATTGAGCATCATACATCCATGTACTCTATTAATATCTAGTATAATCCTTATACTAATAATTTTTAAAGTAAGCCAATAAATAAAGTAAGTCTAGAGAATAGAGACTCTTTATACTCCTTAAAAGTGTCTGAGGATTGTATAATAACGTCCGTTTGACACGTGCTATATTCAAAAGCTATACTTTAAAAACTACGACCTGAATGAATTTTTAAAACATAAACTTCTCACTAAAAAACCATCCCAGTAACAGCTCAGAATTACTAACTCCGGAGGAGGTATCCCCTTGTTTTCATAGTAAAACAGGTGACCCAAGGGAACACCCTCCCCCCCCCCCCCCCCTTTTCTTGCCCTGGGTCAAATAGCCCAGAGCGAAGAGGGCAGCAGAACGGAGTCACTGCCGAAACAGACTGCCTACCTAGCTATAGTAGCAACTGTTAAGTGAATGACATTCTGAGCGGTAGATAATAGACCTAACAAAAGAGGCCTCCAGAAATGGACTCGATATTTCTGAGATAAAAAATTCATGAATGTGGATGGCTGAGCGCAATGAGCAGCCTTCAAAAATCTATAAAAGCGACACTATTAATGTAAGCCCAAAATGTAGAAAGAATTCTTACTTCATGAGCCGATATCTCAAGCACAACTGCTGAGTCAATGATATACCATAAGCAGTACCGATAGTTAATTGAATCCATTAGCAATAGAATGGAGCGTAACGTCCTTCTATTAGGCATCAAAGACAGAAGAAGCTTACGTCCGTAGTAATAAACAGATATCTGTTTATAAATACGTAAACTCTAACCGGACAGAGTAAAGGCCTATGCCCGTACGAAGACGGAAGGACCTTAATAACAATAGGTTCTGGATATTTATTAGGAGCCTGACTCTTAACCAAAAATCCAACCTAAATAGTAAAGGAAGTAGTGATTCCGAAACTACGAAAGTGAGAATCATCCACCGATAGTGCATGAAGCTCACTGACTCTTCAGTAAAAGAGAAGCCAACAGAATTACTGTCTAAAAGGTCAGAATTTGAAAACTACTGTTTCCAGAGGCTCAAATGATTGCTTAGCTAATTAAGAACCAAAGTTAAATTCCATATAGAAATTTAATCTAATGATTCTAAGTCTATTTATCGAAAAGTTACTAACTGACTTAGATAAAGAGACATAAGACTCAATTGTAAACTATCATAGAGTGCATAGGTATGAGATAACATAGACCTATAACCTTAATAGTATCAGGCTGCAGTAGATCTTGTCAAACAAGTATACTAGAAAGTTACAATGACTAGTATGGAGGGATCAACAATATCAACATAGTGATCCCTACAACAACGACGGAAGAGCCTCCACTTTAGCCGCATAGAATAGCGAAGAAGAGGTTCTCCTACAGTAAGAAATCGCGTCCAAAGCTCGTCCAGTAAAATGCTTACAATGCAATAAGGACCACACAACGGAATACGTGAAGGTTGAGACCTTGCGGGTTGTGATGAAGATAACACGATTTTCCCCAGCGAAAGAAGATCCTCTCATGGAGGAGGTTTTCACGTTAAGTCCCACAGTAGACATCTGAGTAAATTTACCCACGGTCTCTGTGAAGACAGAGATGCTATCAACAGAAATGTATTGTGGTTGTTTATCTTAGCAATACTTGCTGAAACAACAGCGCAGGAGGAAATGCATATCCTATCATTCCGTCCTATTAGATCAATAGAGCTTTAACAACATAAGCTCAGAGATCCTGACAAGCAAACACAAACGTCTGCAATTGATTAGCAAGTTGTGTCGTAAATAAATTATCATTGGGCGCTCCCATTGATAGCAAATCTGATTGAATACTTGTTTGTTGAGAGTCCATTCTGACGGCAACAAGCGACCCTTACGTGAAAGGGAGTCCGGTAATACAATCAGACGACCCGGAATATGACGGACCGAAGCAGAACTTGGTCTACTATAACAAACAGAAGGATTCTTTCCGTTAAATTGAATAACGGAATCGAATGAGTGCCTCCCTGGTTCCGGAGATACGCAACTACTGTCGTATTATCGGACAGGATTTGGACATGCGTTTCTGAATAATGTTCATCCAATGACATAAAGCAAGCCTAAAAAACATTATTCTGTGGAGATAAGTGCTTGCCTAGAGACTGCGGAACCCAAAGACCCTGGCACTACGAATCCGTTGCGATCAATATTGTACCCCAACCTGTTTGACTGGCAACCGTCATAATTATAAAACTCGGATCCAGCAACTGCAGTGGCACTCTCTGAGTCAACCACCGAATGTTTGCCCCAGTCTGAATCTCTTGCTACACTTGATAGACAAGAGAACATGTATATCGAGCAATTCATGGATTGCTGAAAAGTTGCCGTCGAAAAGAAGCTTCTCCGAGACCGAAGCGACTCTGAGAGAGTTCTTCACCTTACTATCCACACGCGTGGATGTAGCTAGGGCTGCGTCACGTCTAACCAACTCCAGGTTGCCACTGAAGGGCGGAGTTATACGTGGACAAACTACTGCCCTTGAAAGAAATCACATTGAGGATCATATCCCGGAATTCTTTCTCTTGAAGACGTAATGATAACGCCTCAGTAAGGCGGACTACGTATGATAAAGCGTCTGAGTTAAGTCTATTAGACAACATTGTCGTTCCCAACATTGTGGTTGGAAAAGACATAGACGGCAAAAAAAAAAGATAATTTCCAGTCTTTAACCCCGCCGTCTAGACGCATATAAACTCTCGTTATGCACTGTTCTGCCAAAATAAATTATTCCTAGAAATGATAAAAGGCAGAATTGAGCATTGCGGAAAAGAAACTAAACTATCATGCTTGGTAGCAGGCTTATATATATATATATAGCGTCGATAAATAATACAAATGTTCTGACATTATTGGACTGCGTCGGTAAGTTAGGGACAATGTCCCTGAACCGATCCAAAATTCCGTGTCCAATGACGCTATAAGTCTCTTATCCAACATCGCAGCAATGTAGTCCGAAGGAACAACCACTGGAAGATAATGCCGGAAGAAATGTATGGCAGCTTCCGTTGTTCCGAAACGGAAAACTCGAAATCGTCCGAATCCCTTTCGCCATCCTGTAGGACCCTATAAAGCGTTCGGTCGTCCGAACCTGATTCAACAGCGGAGCGCACCGACCCAGCGCCGTCGGATAATTCCTGATCCGACCGAGAAACTGTCGATTGCTGGGATGCTGCGAAAAACTGTGCTAACTTGGAAAGCACGTCCGTCACTGAGGCCTGTGGAGAAGCGGTCTTACGATGCATTGCCGCTGGAAGCTCCGTGATCGTTACCCCGTGCATACTTCTATTATGCGAGCGAACGGAGTGTATAGGCCTCGTGTCCCTTGGCTACCGGATGGCGTGACCTGTTCGTCGTGGAATCACTGCATGACGAAACTGGTTGGATACTCGAGGTCACGTAGCCAATGTGCAGTCGTGTGCACTGCTGTGAGGATGAGGAAGCATTATCGACAGTCTCTTGGACTGTCAATATAACGGAGCGTCCCGAGCGGCGGACATATGCTCCGAATGCGAAATATCTGAACCACAACAAGCGGTCCCTTATGTTGTTGTACGAGAGAGGGACCTCTCTCGCTCACAGCCTGGACGAGCCAGGAACCGGACTAACAGGCTTCCTCCGATCTGTCCTCAATCCGTCGTCACTGGGTGAGTACTAAAGTTATTATAGTGCTCGCATCACCCAAATCTCCTCCCTAGACCGCAACGGACGAACCCGGCTGCCGAACCATTCGATGAATGGACGCTACACCGGGTGAGCTAGCGAATGACATTCCGTCGATCCTACAAGGGACCTCTTAGGCGATAGACATATTCCATGAGCACTTATTGCCGCTAGCTCTTCATTAACTATGACGACAGAGGCACACTTTGAAAGACATCTCCGTAACTTTGTGAACAAGAAACCAGAAATGCTTGGTAATAGCAAGCATATAATAATAATATATATAGCGTCGTTCAATAATTCGAAAGTTTGTGTGACATTATTGGACTATGTCAGAACTGAGGGACGATGTCCCTGAACCGAACCAAAAATTTCTAAGTCCACCGACGCTATCAGTTTCTTATCCGGCATCGCAGCATTCTGGTCCAACGAAAGAACCTGTAGAAGATAAAGTCAGATGACATACACAACAGCATATGTTGTTCCGAAAGGGAAAGCTCGAAATCCTCCGAATCCCTTTCGGCATTCCGTCGGACCGGATGAAATTTTCGGACGTCCGTACCTGCTTCCGCGGAGCGTCCCGACCCAGCATCGTCGGATAATACATGATGCGACAGATTCAGTTGTTGCTGGGATGCTGCGATAAGCTGTGCTATTTGGGATAGCACGTCCGTCACCGAGGGCTGTGCAGTAGCGGTCTTACGATGCATTGCCGCCGGAAGCTCCGTGTACGTTGACTCCCGCACACTTTCTTATGCGAACGTCCGGAGTCTACAGGCCTCGTGTCCCTGGCTACCGGATGGTATGACCTGGTCGCCGATGATTCTCCGATTGGCGAAGCTGACTGGATATCCGAGGTCATGTAGCCAAGAGCGGTCGTGTGCGCTACCATGAGAATGAGGAAGCCTTATTGACAGTCTCTCCGGACTGACTATATGTCGGAGTGCCCCGAGCGGCGGACGTATGCTCCGAATGCGAAACATTTTGTACCACAACATTTGGGGCCAGACGTTGTTGTACGAGAGAGGGGCCTCTCTCGCTCGCCGTCTGGATGGACCAGGACAAGCTAGGAACCGGACTAAAAGGCTTCCTCCGTTCTCCCTCTAATTCGCCGTCACTGGGTGTGCATTTGGTTGATTTATAATGCTCGCATCACCCCGAAACTCCTTCTAGACCGCAACGGACGAACCCGGCTGCCGAACCATTCGATGAATGGACGCTACACCGGGCGAGCTAGCGGACGTCAAAGGCCGTCGAACCTACTAGGGTCCTCTTAGGCAATTGGCATATTTACATGAGCACTTTTCCGCTAGCTCTTCATTAATTGTGACGACGGAGGCACACTTTTGGAAGACATCACCCTAATCTTGATCGTCTGAAATAGAAATTGATAAAGTAGAGTGACCCTGCGGGGAAAGGACCGGAATGTCCAATTCCCCACTAACATACCGTGACACACGCTTCCCATGTTGTCATCGAAATTATCACATACAGAACAGGAGCTAGTGCGAGTACACTGACTACATATACAATGATTAATTACAATTGACCAAAATCCTTTCAATGTGAAAAGAAAACAAAGTCCTAGTACTCGCACCAACCCCTGACAATCAAACTACAAAATAATATGATCCATTAACGTAGAAAAAATAATTGAAATCAAAAAATTTTGAAAAAATATTTTTTCAGAACAGCCCAAGTTTCTGAAAAGTAACATTGAGCCCCAATGGATCCCAAGGCTAAGTGTGGACAAAAATTTTAAAAATATTTTAAACAATTTATGCAACACTTACGAACAATAATAATGTATCTAGTTATGATTAAATTAACATCAAGATATTATTTTCAAGAAATCCCCCCTCACACAGAGGGCTGTTGTAAATGTAAACAATAAGTGTAAAAACACTAGAATAAGACTCCAGACACCCAGGCCCAAAATCAGTTACCAATAATACACTATCTGATGCAAAACAGAGACTTCCAGGGAAGAAACTGCAGAACATCAGATGGTAGATGCAGAACACTATGCCTAACCACCCATAGGTGAAGACGTAAACATGGGGAAAAGAACAGAATTCATTCTGTTATTCAGCTAAAACTCCCAAGAAGTTTTAGTAATAAAATTACAGAAAATATGCCAAAAGCATGGGAGAATAGCAAGAGGGGACTTAAAGGAAAGGGAGAGAGGAAAACACTGAACAAGCAGTGTAAATTGATAACAAGAATGACAACAAAATGGCTGCTGCCTCAAAAGTTAAAAAATTTATAGTAATTTATATATTTTTTATACTTACCAATGACCCAGACATAGCTGCTGGTGCTAACTCTTAAAATATAGGGCCAAACACAAATTTTGCCCCCCAATCCCCAAAATTTGCATCTAAAACTAAAGAAAACATGTCCTGAAAGGCCCTCCACACTTCGCCCCTACTGCGCATGCGCAGTGTCAAGGACGTTCCGAAATTGGCGCCATTTATCATTCTAATAACCAGTGCCTGGTAAGCGCTATGTACTTAGCGGGGAGGCAAGAGTTCCCAACTCCTGGGAGGGCCATCCCCGTCTGGGTCATTGGTAAGTATAAAAAATATATAAATTACTATAAATTTTTTAACATTTTTATACTGTACCAATGACCCAGACATAGCTGAATAGTAAAAAGGCTGGAGGGCCAAGGACATAGAGCAAAATGGAATACGCTCAATAAAATAAAATAGAGTCATCCCCTGTAGGGAAAAGAAGTAATAGGCCTTACATGTATGTTTCTTATTTATGATAAATTAGAAAGATACAACACCTTCCAAAAATTGAGCTTCATACATCCATGTACTCTATTAATATCCAATAATCCTTATACTAATAATTTTTAAAGTAAGCCAATAATAAAGTAAGTCTAGAGAATAGAGACTCTTATACTCCTAAAAGTGTGTGAGAATTGCATAATCATGTCCGTTGACATATGCAATATTCAAAAGCTATACTTTAAAAACTAAGACTTGAATGAATTTTATAAACTTAAACTTCTCACTAAACAACCATCCCAATAACAGCTCAGAATTACTAACTCCGGAGGAGGTATCCCCTTGTTTTCATAGTAAAAACAGGTGACCCAAGGGAACACCCCCCCCCCCCCCCCTTTTTCTTGCCCTGGGTCAAATAGCCCAGAGCGAAGAGGGCAGCCGAACGGAGACACTGCCGAAACAGACAGCCTACCTAGCTATAGTAGCAACTGTTAAGTGAATGACATTCTGAGCAGTAGATAATAGACCTAACAATAGAGGCCTCCAGAAATGGACTCGATATTTCTGAGATAAAATTCATGAATGTGGATGGCTGAGCGCAATGAGCAGCCTTCAAAAATCTATAATAGCAACACTATTAATGTAAGCCCAAGAAGTAGAAGAACTCTTACTTCATGAGCCGAAATCTTAAGCACAACTGCTAAGCCAATGATATACCATAAGCAGTACGCTAGTTAATAGAATCCATTAACAATAAAATGGAGCGTAACGTCCTTCTACTAGACATCAAAGACAGAAGAAGCTTACGCCCTTGTAATAAACAGATATCTGTTTATAAATACATAAACTGTACCCGGAAAGAGTAAAGGCCTATGCCCATACGAAGACGGAAGGACCTTAAAATAATAGGTTCCGGATAATAGGAGCCTAACTCTTATGCAACAATCCAACCTAAATAGTAACGGAAGTATTGATTCCGAAACTATGAAAGTGAAAATCATCCATCGATAGTGCATGAAACTCACTGACTCTACAGTAAAAGAGAAACCAACAGAATTACTGTCTAAAAGGTCAGAATTTGAAAACTACTGTTTCCAGAGGCTCAAATGATTACTTAGCTAAATAAGAACCGAAGTTAAAATCCGTATAGGAATTTAATCTAAAGATTCTAAGTCTATTTATCAAAAAGTTACTAACTGACTTAGATAAAGAGACAAAAGACTCAATTGTAAACTATCGTAGAGTGCATAGGTATGAGGTAACATAAACCTATAACCTAAATAACAACAGGCTGCAGTAGATCTTGTGAAACAAGTATACTAAAAAATAGCAATGAGTAGTATGGAGGGATCAACAATATGAACATAATGATCCCTACACCACGACGGAAGAGCCTCCACTTTAGTCGCATAGAATAGCGAAGAAGAGGATCTCCTATAGTAAGAAATCGCGTCCAAAGCTCGTCCAGTACAGTGCTTACAATGCAATACGGACCACACAACGGAATACATGAAGGTTGCGACCTTGCTGGTTGTGATAAAGATGACACGATTTACCCAGTGAAAAAAGATCCTCACATAGAGGAAGATTTCACGTTAAGATCCACAGTAGACAAGAGAGTAAATTACTCATGATCTCTGTGAAGATAGAGATGCTATCAACAGAAATGTATTGTGGTTGTTTATCTTAGCAATACCTGCTAAAACAACAGCGCCGGAGGATACGCGTATCCTATCATTCCGTCCTATAGATCAATAGAGCGTTAACAGTATTAGCTCAGAGATCTGGACAAGCCAACACATACGTCTGCAATTGATTAGCAAGCTGTGTCATAAATAAAACATCATTGGACGCTCCCATAGATAGCAAATCTGATTGAATACTTGTTTGTTGAGAGTCCATTCTGACAGCAACAAGCGACCCGTAAGAGAACGGGAGTGCGATAAAACAATCAGACGACCCAGAATATGACGGACCAAAACTGAACTTGGTGTACTATAACCAACAGACGGATTCTTTCCATTAAACTGAATAACGGAAACGAAAGAGTGCCTCCCTGGTTCCGGAGACACGCCACTACTGTCGAATTAAAGGACAGGAATTTGGGCATGCGTTTCTGAATAATGTTCATGCAATGACATAAAGCAAGCCTAAAAAACATTATTCCGCGGAAGTTAAACTGATAGCTAAAAGACTGCGGAACCCAAAGACCCTGGCACTTCGAATCCGTAGGGATCAGTATATATCCCAATCTGTTTGACTGGCAACCGTCATAACAGCCACACTCGGGTCCGGCAACTGCGGCGGCACTCTCTGAGTCAACCACCGAATGTTTGCCCCAGTCTGAATCTCTTGTAACACTAGATAGACAAGAGAATGTATAAATCAAGCAATTCATGGATTGCCGGAAAGTTGCCGTCGAAGAGAAGCTCCACCGAGAACGAAGCGACTCTGAGAGAGTTCTTAACCTACTATCCACACGTGGATGTAGCTAGGGCTGCATCACGTCTAACCAACTCCAATCAGCCACTGAAGGGCGGAGTTATACGTGAACAAACTACTGCCCTCAAAAGAAATTACATTGAGAATAATATCCCGTAAATCTTTTCTTGAAGACGTAATGATAACGCCTCAGTAAGGCGGATTACGTATAATAAAGCGTCTAAGTTAAGTCTACTATACATAATGTCGTTCCCAACATTGAAATTGGAAAAGACATAAACGGCGAAAAAGAATATATGCAGTCTTTAATCACACCGTCTAGACGCATATGAACTCTCGGTATGCCCCGCTCTGCCAAAATAAACTATTTGTAAAAAAGATAAAATGGCAGAATGAGCCACGCGGACAAGAAACTAAACTATCATGCTTAGTAGCAGGCTTGTATATATATATATAAATATATAGCGACGAAAAATAAAACACATGTTGTAATGACAATATTGGACTGCGTCGGTAAGTCAGGGACAAAGTCCCTGTACCGATCGAAAAATCCGAGTCCAATGACGCTATAAGTCTCTTATCCAAGATCGCAGCAATGAAGTCCGAAAAATAATCACTGGAAGAAATGCCAGAAGATATGAAAGGCATCTTCCGATACTACTAAAGGGAAAACTCGAAATCTTTCGAATCCCTTTCGCCATCCTGTCGGACCCTATAAAGCGTTCGGTCGTCCGTAGCTTGATGCAATCGCGGACCGCACCGACCCAGCGCCGTCGGATAATTCCTGATTCGACCGAGAAACTGTCAATTGCTGGGATGCTGCGAAACAACTGTGCTAACTCGGATAGCACGTCCGTCACTGAGGCCTGAGGAGCAGCGGTCTTACGATGCATTGCCGCAGGAAGCTCCGAGATCGTTACCCCGTGCATACTTCCAATATGCGAGCGAACGGAGTGTATAGGCCTCGTGTCCCTTGGCTACCGGATGGCGCGACCTATTCGCTGTGGAACCACTGAATGCCGAAACTGATCGGATACTCGAGGTCACGTAGCCAATGTGCGGTCGTGTGCCCTGCTGTGAGGATGAGGAAGCATTAAAGACAGTCTCTCGGACTGTCAATATAACGGAGCGTCCCGAGCAACGGACATATGCTCCGAATGTAAAATATCTGAACCACAACATGCGGTCCCCTATGTTGTTGGCTTCCTCCGATCTGTCCTCAATCTGCCGTCACTGGGTGAGTACTAAAGTAATTAAAGTGCTCGCATCACCCAAATCTCCTTCCTAGACCGCAACGGACGAACCCGGCAGCCGAACCATTCGATGAATGTACGCTACACCGGGTGAGCTAGCGAATGTCACTCCGTAAGCGATAGACATATTCCATGAGCACTTATTGCCGCTAACTCTTCATTAACTATGACGACAGAGGCACACTTTTGAAAGACATCTCCATAACTCTTCGAACAAGAAACCAGAAATGCTTGGATAGCAAGCATAAAATAATAATATATATAGCGTCGTTCAATAATTCGAAAGTTTGTGTGACATTATTGGACTATGTCGGAACTGAGGGACGATGTCCCTGAACCGAACCAAAAATTTCTAAGTCCACCGACGCTATCAGTTTCTTATCCGGCATCGCAGCATATGTTGTTCCGAAAGGGAAAGCTTGAAATCCTCCGAATCCCTTTCGGTATCCCGTCGGACCGGATGAAACTTTCGGACGTCCGTACCCGCTTCCGCGGAGCGTCCCGACCCAGCATCGTCGGATAAAATATATGCGACAGATTCAGTTGATGCTGGGATGCTGCGATAAACTGTGCTATTAAGGAAAGCACGTCCGTTCCCGAGGCCTGTGCAGTAGCGGACTTACGATGCATTGCCGCTGGAAGCTCCGTGTACGTTGACTCCCGCACACTTCCTATGCGAACGTCCGGAGTCTGCAGGCCTCGAGTCCCCGGCTACCGACCCAGCGCTGTCGGATAATTCTCGATCCGACACCGTTTCTGTCGGCTGCTGGGATGCTGCGATAAGCTGTGCTATGTGCACAAGAATGTCCGGCGTCGAGACCTGCGGAGGCGCAGTCTATCGCTGCTTCGCCGAGGGCAGCTCCGCATCAGATGGCTCCCGCATACTTTTCCTATGCGAACGTCCGGAGTCCATCGGTCTCGAATCCCTGGCTGCCGGATGGTGTGACCTGGTCGCCGAAGAATCCTTGATCGGCGAAGCTGGTAATATATCGGCGGTCACGCAGCCAAGGTGCGGTCGTGTGCGCTGACGAGAAGAGGAAGCCTTAGCAGTCTCAGCGGACTGCCTATACAACGGAGCGTCCCGAGCGACGGACGTATGCTCCGCTAGCGACACATTTGTACCACAACATCTGGGGCCAGATGTTGTTGAACGAGAGAGGGGCCTCTCTCGCTTGCCGTCCGGATGGACCGGAACGAGCTATGAACCGGACTAAAAGGCTTCCTCCGTTCTCCCTCCGATCCGCCGTCACTGGGTGTGCATTAAGTTAATTTTATAGTGCTCGCATCACCCCAAAATTCCTTCTAGACCGCAACGGACGAACCCGGCTGCCGAACCATTCGGTGAATGGACGCTACACCGGGCGAGCTAGCGGACGTCAAAAGCCGTCGAACCTACTAGGGTCCTCTTAGGCAATTGGCGTATTACATGAGCACTTTTCCGCTAGCCCTTCATTAATTGTGACGACGGAGGCACACTGTTGGAAGACATCACAGATACATCACCCTAATCTTGATCGTCTGAAATAGAAATTGATAAAGTAGAGTGACCCTGCGGGGAAAGGACCGGAGTGTCCAAATCCCCAACAACATACCGTGACATACGCTTCCCATATTGTCATCGAAATCATACGATACAGAACAGGAGTTAATGCGAGTGCACTGACCACATATAGAATGATAATAAGGTCAGAGGAAGACTTCCTCTTAAAACAATTGATCAATATCCTTTCAATGTGAAAAGAAAACAAGTCCTGGTACTCGCACTAACCCCTGGCAATCAAAATACATAATAATAATATGATCCATTAATATAGAAAAAATAATTGAAATCAAAATATTTTGAAAAAATATTTTTTCAGAACAGCCCAAGTTTCTGAAAAGTAACGTTGAGCCCCAATGGATCCCAAGCCTAAGTGTGGACAAAAATTTTAAAAATATTTTAAACAATTTATTCAACACTTACGAACAATAATAATGTATCTAGTTATGATTAAAATAACATAAAGATATTATTATTTAGAAATCCCCCCCTCACACAGAGGGCTGTTGTAAATGTAAACAATGAGTGTAAAAACACTAAAATAAGACTCCAGGCACCCAGGCCCGAAATCAGTTACCAAAAATACACCATCTGATGCAAAACAGAGACTTCCAGGGAAGAAACTGCAGAACATCAGATGGTAGATGCAGAACACAACGCCTAACCACCCGTAGGTGAAGACGTAAACATGGGGAAAGAACAGAATTCATTCTGTTATTCAGCTAAAACTCCCAAGAAATTTTAGTAATAATAATTACAGAAACTATGCCAAAAGCATGGGAGAATAGCAAGGGGGAACTTAAAGGACAGGGAGAGAGGAAAACACTTGAAAAGACAGTGTAACTAAATAATCAGAATGACAACAAAATGGCTGCTGCCTTGAAAATAGGTAACTTAACATAATTTCATTAAAAAATTTTAAGTTACAGCCCTGATAATATTCTGTCACACATTCTTTTCCTCTCCTCCTTTTCTATCCTCCTTAGAATCACCATTTCACTAATATTTATGTGTCTGGCATCATTTAAACTGAGATTTAAAAGCACAAAGATCAGTCAGATGTTAACTGATGAAGGGCCAAACTTAGAATGATAAATGGCGCCAATTTCGGAACGTCCTTGACACTGCGCATGCGCAGTAGGGGCGAAGTGTGGAGGGCCTTTCAGGACATGTTTTCTTTAGTTTTAGATGCAAATTTTGGGGATTGGGGGGCAAAATTTGTGTTTGGCCCTATATTTTAAGAGTTAGCACCAGCAGCTATGTCTGGGTCATTGGTACAGTATAAAAATATAGGTAACTTAACATAATTTCATTAAAAAGTTTTAAGTTACAGCCCTGATAATTTTCTGTCACACATTTTTCCTCTCCTCCTTCTATATCCTCCTTAGAATCACCATTTCACTAATATTTATGTGTCTGGCATCATTTAAACTGAGATTTACAAGCACAAAGATCAGTCAGATGTTAACTGATGAAGGGCCAAACTAAGAATGATTAATGGCGCCAATTTGGGAACATCCTTGATACTGCGCATGCGCAGTAGAGGTGAAGTGTGGAGGGCCATTCAGGACATGTTTTCTTTGGTTTTAGATGCAAATTTTGGGGATTGGGGGGCAAAATTTGTGTTAGGCCCTATATTTTAAGAGTTAGCACCAGCTATGTCTGGGTCATTGGTACAGTATAAAAATATACTGTTTACTCGTTTCCTTAACGACCCAAGGGATGAACCACTATCTGTTGTCTTCTACGATTATAAAAACAAAATTATTATCACGAATTTGGACCAAGTGATTGTGGAGCTGAGAAATGAGTCCACAAACTTATTTCCACTATCTTTGTATTGTGTTTCAAACAGGACAAAAACGTTATCTCTGCCAACATATATGGTATATGGAGATTTAATACCTGGATGTCTCATTTAAACACCTCGCCTGCGGCTCTGTGTTTAAAAACCAACATCCAGGTATTAAATCTCCATATACCATACATGTTGCGGAGATATCTTATATTATTTACTACTATAGATTTGTGTAGAGTTGGGCACTCTGTTTTTCTGCAGGAATTGAGTTCTGCTAATAGTGCTGTTTGACAGAGACAAAAGTGGACTTACTCAGCGTGCTATTACATCAAAATAGTGCACAATACAGTGACAGGACTTCTAGTTTCAACTGTCCTTTCTTATGACACAAAATTCATTCATTCAAATGGATAACCGTGATACCCGATTCAAGCAATTAGAACACCAAAGACGACCGATTTGAAGTATGGTGCGACCAATTTGGAGTATGGTGCATAATAATTAAAAAACGTTTTGTCATGACTACAACATGTCATTTATTTATTGGGGTTTAATGGCACTTTGACAGCCAGGGTCACCTCGTGTCGAACAGTTTTACAGGTGGAGGAACCCAGAGAGAACCACCACTGTCATACTCTCCAACACACTAACTGCACACAAGCAGGGTTAGCACTGGTTGAAGACAAGTGCACAATCGATGTTCAGTATGCCTTAGTACATAATGACACTGTGCCCCCATGTGAGCAATCAGGATTAAGTGCCTGGCCCCTTGATGCAGATCGAACTGTGAAGCTTTTGGTTTGAAGTCCAATGCTGTAACCATCAAGCCATCCCACTCCCAACTACTACATGTATATTCTGTTGAATTTATCTACAAATAAATTTCCAAGAAGTCCTGAGATTTTTAACTATAATTCCAACTAATATTTCAACTATATCATTAAGAGATGCCTGGATTATGTACTTGGAATATTTTATTAATTGGGGCTAGAGTCATCACACTTGGGACAACTCCAGATTTACAACCCTTTAATCAATTATCTTTGTGACACCCCTGATCAGAAGTCAGACATGTTTACCAATAAACCCCTGATCCTGAATCACCTACATATTCATTTGCAAAATAAACACATACCTCCATCTATTGGTGGTTGTCTTATAGTATTAGTGATAATCTCTTCCATTTTTACTGTTAATCCCATTCTTCTTATATCTACAGGCAACCCTAATCTTACTGCCTCACACAGATGTGATGATATTGTTGATGTTTTCAAACCTCTACGAGTTGCCACTTCTTCCTGTACATAAATAATAACATTAACATTTTTACTGCTTCAGATCAAATGCCACCAAGAGGAGCCCAAATATGGAAGGTTTTCATACTGAAAGGATAAAAAAAAAATAAAATATGTTCTGTAACAATGTTGGAAAGGGCTTAACCAAATGCACACATTATTAAAATTTCTTAATTTTTAAAAAAATATACCATGTCATGTGACCCTTACTGGAACATGCTCGAGCTCATTCCAATGAAGGTTTACATGATATGGTTTGGATGAAATTTTTTTTTCAACTGCTCATCAGTTTATAAATTTATGTGTGCGGATGCAGTGGATTAGTTAGGCTAAGGGTTAAAGTAATCTATGACCTTTTTAATATCACATTGAGATTTTATATCTTGGAAATATCTCATACAAGCAAATAATTTACACAAGGCCAAAAGAAAGTTAAGAATCTATTTCTCAGGCCCTCTTGCATGGTAATTTTGGCTGCCACATGCTCTCTTTTTATAACCAATGCAAACTTCAAAAAATAAATATTAAATGGTTTAGGCCAAAAAAAAAAAAGGTTTTGGTTCTCAGGCAATTGGTTTTCCAAATTCAGTGAGGGAGGGCGGTTTTTATTTTATTATTCACATAGCCTGACAACACCCACACTGGACCTTTGGAATTTTATTTTATGACAGACAGACAAGATACATTTCTGTTTGAAACTTGTCAAGACATGTACATGTATAGTATGTGACACAGCAATGACAAACATCTAGGTAATGACCTGATAACAAAAGTACATATAAAGTATTGTAACAGTCTGTACATAAATACTGACCGTAGCCTGTAACAAATGTATAGGTAAAGTATTGTAAAGGTGGGTGACAGTCAGATGCTAAACTAGAAAAGAAATCTTTTGAGTCCCCGAGTGGGTCTGACTGAACACCAAAATATTTGTTCTCATAGCACAGTGATAACAAAGGCACCCCAAAACACACTCATTCCTGTCCCAAGGTGAAAACAAAGGTACCTAAGAAGTTTCATGAAAGTCAGTTCATAAATACGAGCTGTATTGAAGTTGAAACAAAAAACTGACTGGACCTAATTTCGGTACAAAATGGCCACTGGCAGCCATCTTGAATTTTGGACCGCACTCAGAAACACTTGTTCTCGTCCCAAGGTGATAACAAAGGTACCCAAGAAGTTTTGTGAAGATCAGTTGATAAATACAGCCGAGCCGTATTGACATGTGCACTTACAGTGTATATGTAGCACTAAATAAATCAAAATTCATCTAATTTGCATAATTTCTGCACGAGAAAAAAACCTGTACTGTATGTGATGTATTCCATTTTACTAAACATTCATACAAAAATTTATTCAAATCAGAACTTTCATACAGAAGTTCTGTACAAAAGACTGATGGCACTAATTTTGGTACAAAATGGCTGTGGTGGCCATCTTGAATTTCGGACCACACCCCAAAACACTCGTTCTCATCCCACGGTGATAACAAAGGTACCCAAGAAGTTTCGTAAAGATCGGTTCATAAATACAGCCTCTAGCCTGAGCCGCATAGAAGTTGTGTACAAAAAACTGATTAGACCGAATTTCGGTACAATATGGCTACTGGCAGCCATCTTGAATTTTGGACCGCACTCAGAAACACTCATTCTCGTCCCAAGGTGATAACAGAGGTACCCACGAAGTTTCGTGAAGATCGGTTGATAAATACAGCCTCTAGCCCGAGCGGTATTGACATGTGTACTTACTGTGTGTAAGTAGCACTGAAAAAATCAAAATTCATCTAATTTGCATAATTTCTGCACGAGAAAAAAACCTGCATTATATGTGATGTATCCCATGGTACTAAACATTCACACACAAATTTTTTCAAATCAGCGCTTTCATATGGAAGATCTGTGCAAAAATCTGATTGCACCTAATTTTGAACAAAATGGCTGCCATCAGCCATCTTGAATTTCGGACCACACCCAAAAACACTCGTTCTCGTCCCACGGTGATACCAAAGGTACCCAAGAAGTTTCGTAAAGATCAGTTTATAAATACGGCCTCTAGCCCGAGCAATATTGAATTGTTGACGGACAGACGGACGACTGGCCATGGCATAAGCTCAAATTTGGCTTCGCCAAAGTTGAGCTAAAAATGATAAGGTAAAAACTAATAATGAGAGAAGTGCCAGAAAATCTTATTTTTTCATAGACCACTTTCCTCTTTGATGGGAGTTTTTTTTATACCAACTTCAAAATGTTTCTAGAAGCCAATTTTCCAGCTTTACTAAAGTTTTGGCATTCGATTCATATCCATTCAGAAGGAAAAACAAATTTGTTTAACAATGAGATTCGTAACAATTTTTTGGAGACCGCTTCTATTTGTGAATACACGTTTTATACTAACTTCCAAATTTTGTTAATTGCAGCTGATTGTAGAATATTTTTGTTCATAACTTGCTGAATATTTTCTTGAATTTAAAAAAAAAAACAAGTTTAAGGGTGACCTTGCAGCCACAGATGCCCCCAAACTATGGCCAAATGGCCTATAATAGTGGAATGAAAAGTTTTGTGTATATTTGGTGCTCATTATAGTCCATAAGATTTCATATTTAACCTTTTACCTAACATGAAAAGCAGACGACCTTGCAAACCAAATTCCTGAATAACTAATTTTTTTCATATTTTGTCTCAAAAACATAGGTTATGACTCCTCATTGGAACGAGCTCATTGAGCTCGTTCCAATGAGGGGTCATAACCTATGTTTTTGAGACAAAAAATGAAAATATAATGAAAGTTAAAAAATTTATAGTAATTTATATATTTTTTATACTTACCAATGACCCAGACATAGCTGGTGCTAACTCTTAAAATATAGGGCCAAACACAAATTTTGCCCCCCAATCCCCAAAATTTGCATCTAAAACTAAAGAAAACATGTCCTGAAAGGCCCTCCACACTTCGCCCCTACTGCGCATGCGCAGTGTCAAGGACGTTCCGAAATTGGCGCCATTTATCATTCTAATAACCAGTGCCTGGTAAGCGCTATGTACTCAGCGGGGAGGCAAGAGTTCCCAACTCCTGGGAGGGCCATCCCCGTCTGGGTCATTGGTAAGTATAAAAAATATATAAATTACTATAAATTTTTTAACATTTTTATACTGTACCAATGACCCAGACATAGCTGAATAGTAAAAAGGCTGGAGGGCCAAGGACATAGAGCAAAATGGAATACGCTCAATAAAATAAAATAGAGTCATCCCCTGTAGGGAAAAGAAGTAATAGGCCTTACATGTATCTTTCTTATTTATGATAAATTAGAAAGATACAACACCTTCCAAAAATTGAGCTTCATACATCCATGTACTCTATTAATATCCAATAGTCCTTATACTAATAATTTTTAAAGTAAGCCAATAATAAAGTAAGTCTAGAGAATAGAGACTCTTATACTCCTAAAAGTGTGTGAGAATTGCATAATCATGTCCGTTGACATATGCAATATTCAAAAGCTATACTTTAAAAACTAAGACTTGAATGAATTTTATAACTTAAACTTCTCACTAAACAACCATCCCAATAACAGCTCAGAATTACTAACTCCGGAGGAGGTATCCCCTTGTTTTCATAGTAAAAACAGGTGACCCAAGGGAACACCCTCCCCCCCCCCCCTTTTCTTGCCCTGGGTCAAATAGCCCAGAGCGAAGAGGGCAGCCGAACGGAGACACTGCCGAAACAGACAGCCTACCTAGCTATAGTAGCAACTGTTAAGTGAATGACATTCTGAGCAGTAGATAATAGACCTAACAATAGAGGCCTCCAGAAATGGACTCGATATTTCTGAGATAAAATTCATGAATGGATGGCTGAGCGCAATGAGCAGCCTTCAAAAATCTATAATAGCAACACTATTAATGTAAGCCCAAGAAGTAGAAGAACTCTTACTTCATGAGCCGAAATCTTAAGCACAACTGCTAAGCCAATGATATACCATAAGCAGTACGCTAGTTAATAGAATCCATTAACAATAAAATGGAGCGTAACGTCCTTCTACTAGACATCAAAGACAGAAGAAGCTTACGCCCTTGTAATAAACAGATATCTGTTTATAAATACATAAACTGTACCCGGAAAGAGTAAAGGCCTATGCCCATACGTAGACGGAAGGACCTTAAAATAATAGGTTCCGGATAATAGGAGCCTAACTCTTATGCAACAATCCAACCTAAATAGTAACGGAAGTATTGATTCCGAAACTATGAAAGTGAAAATCATCCATCGATAGTGCATGAAACTCACTGACTCTACAGTAAAAGAGAAATCAACAGAATTACTGTCTAAAAGGTCAGAATTTGAAAACTACTGTTTCCAGAGGCTCAAATGATTACTTAGCTAAATAAGAACCTGAAGTTAAAATCCGTATAGGAATTTAATCTAAAGATTCTAAGTCTATTTATCAAAAAGTTACTAACTGACTTAGATAAAGAGACAAAAGACTCAATTGTAAACTATCGTAGAGTGCATAGGTATGAGGTAACATAAACCTATAACCTAAATAACAACAGGCTGCAGTAGATCTTGTGAAACAAGTATACTAAAAAATAGCAATGAGTAGTATGGAGGGATCAACCATATGAACATAATGATCCCTACACCACGACGGAAGAGCCTCCACTTTAGTCGCATAGAATAGCGAAGAAGAGGATCTCCTATAGTAAGAAATCGCGTCCAAAGCTCGTCCAGTACAGTGCTTACAATGCAATACGGACCACACAACAGAATACATGAAGGTTGCGACCTTGCTGGTTGTGATAAAGATGACACGATTTACCCAGTGAAAAAAGATCCTCACATAGAGGAAGATTTCACGTTAAGATCCACAGTAGACAAGAGAGTAAATTACTCATGATCTCTGTGAAGATAGAGATGCTATCAACAGAAATGTATTGTGGTTGTTTATCTTAGCAATACCTGCTAAAACAACAGCGCCGGAGGATACGCGTATCCTATCATTCCGTCCTATAGATCAATAGAGCGTTAACAGTATTAGCTCAGAGATCTGGACAAGCCAACACATACGTCTGCAAATGATTAGCAAGCTGTGTCATAAATAAAACATCATTGGGCGCTCCCATAGATAGCAAATCTGATTGAATACTTGTTTGTTGAGAGTCCATTCTGACAGCAACAAGCGACCCGTAAGAGAACGGGAGTGCGATAAAACAATCAGACGACCCAGAATATGACGGATCAAAACTGAACTTGGTGTACTATAACCAACAGACGGATTCTTTCCATTAAATTGAATAACGGAAACGAAAGAGTGCCTCCCTGGTTCCGGAGATACGCCACTACTGTCGAATTAAAGGACAGGAATTTGGGCATGCGTTTCTGAATAATGTTCATGCAATGACATAAAGCAAGCCTAAAAAACATTATTCCGCGGAAGTTAAACTGATAGCTAAAAGACTGCGGAACCCAAAGACCCTGGCACTTCGAATCCGTAGGGATCAGTATATATCCCAATCTGTTTGACTGGCAACCGTCATAACAGCCACACTCGGGTCCGGCAACTGCGGCGGCACTCTCTGAGTCAACCACCGAATGTTTGCCCCAGTCTGAATCTCTTGTAACACTAGATAGACAAGAGAATGTATAAATCAAGCAATTCATGGATTGCCGGAAAGTTGCCGTCGAAGAGAAGCTCCTCCGAGAACGAAGCGACTCTGAGAGAGTTCTTAACCTACTATCCACGCGTGGATGTAGCTAGGGCTGCATCACGTCTAACCAACTCCAATCAGCCACTGAAGGGCGGAGTTATACGTGAACAAACTACTGCCCTCAAAAGAAATTACATTGAGAATAATATCCCGTAAATCTTTTCTTGAAGACGTAATGATAACGCCTCAGTAAGGCGGATTACGTATAATAAAGCGTCTAAGTTAAGTCTACTATACATAATGTCGTTCCCAACATTGAAATTGGAAAAGACATAAACGGCGAAAAAGAATATATGCAGTCTTTAATCACACCGTCTAGACGCATATGAACTCTCGGTATGCCCTGCTCTGCCAAAATAAACTATATGTAAAAAAGATAAAATGGCAGAAATGAGCCACGCGGACAAGAAACTAAACTATCATGCTTAGTAGCAGGCTTGTATATATATATAAATATATAGCGTCGAAAAATAAAACAGATGTTGTAATGACAATATTGGACTGCTTCGGTAAGTCAGGGACAAAGTCCCTGTACCGATCGAAAAATCCGAGTCCAATGACGCTATAAGTCTCTTATCCAAGATCGCAGCAATGAAGTCCGAAAAATAATCACTGGAAGAAATGCCAGAAGATATGAAAGGCATCTTCCGATACTACTAAAGGGAAAACTCGAAATCTTTCGAATCCCTTTCGCCATCCTGTCGGACCCTATAAAACGTTCGGTCGTCCGTAGCTTGATGCAACCGCGGACCGCACCGACCCAGCGCCGTCGGATAATTCCTGATTCGACCGAGAAACCGTCAATTGCTGGGATGCTGCGAAACAACTGTGCTAACTCGGATAGCACGTCCGTCACTGAGGCCTGAGGAGCAGCGGTCTTACGATGCATTGCCGCAGGAAGCTCCGAGATCGCTACCCCCGTGCATACTTCCAATATGCGAGCGAACGGAGTGTATAGGCCTCGTGTCCCTTGGCTACCGGATGGCGCGACCTATTCGCTGTGGAATCACTGAATGCCGAAACTGATCGGATACTCGAGGTCACGTAGCCAATGTGCGGTCGTGTGCCCTGCTGTGAGGATGAGGAAGCATTAAAGACAGTCTCTCGGACTGTCAATATAACGGAGCGTCCCGAGCAACGGACATATGCTCCGAATGTAAAATATCTGAACCACAACATGCGGTCCCCTATGTTGTTGGCTTCCTCCGATCTGTCCTCAATCTGCCGTCACTGGGTGAGTACTAAAGTAATTAAAGTGCTCGCATCACCCAAATCTCCTTCCTAGACCGCAACGGACAAACCCGGCAGCCGAACCATTCGATGAATGTACGCTACACCGGGTGAGCTAGCGAATGTCACTCCGTAAGCGATAGACATATTCCATGAGCACTTATTGCCGCTAACTCCTCATTAACTATGACGACAGAGGCACACTTTTGAAAGACATCTCCATAACTCTTCGAACAAGAAACCAGAAATGCTTGGATAGCAAGCATAAAATAATAATATATATAGCGTCGTTCAATAATTCGAAAGTTTGTGTGACATTATTGGACTATGTCGGAACTGAGGGACGATGTCCCTGAACCGAACCAAAAAATTTCTAAGTCCACCGACGCTATCAGTTTCTTATCCGGCATCGCAGCATATGTTGTTCCGAAAGGGAAAGCTTGAAATCCACCGAATCCCTTTCGGTATCCCGTCGGACCGGATGAAACTTTCGGACGTCCGTACCCGCTTCCGCGGAGCGTCCCGACCCAGCATCGTCGGATAAAATATATGCGACAGATTCAGTTGATGCTGGGATGCTGCGATAAACTGTGCTATTAAGGAAAGCACATCCGTTCCCGAGGCCTGTGCAGTAGCGGACTTACGATGCATTGCCGCTGGAAGCTCCGTGTACGTTGACTCCCGCACACTTCCTATGCGAACGTCCGGAGACTGCAGGCCTCGAGTCCCCGGCTACCGACCCAGCGCTGTCGGATAATTCTCGATCCGACACCGTTTCTGTCGGCTGCTGGGATGCTGCGATAAGCTGTGCTATGTGCACAAGAATGTCCGGCGTCGAGACCTGCGGAGGCGCAGTCTATCGCTGCTTCGCCGAGGGCAGCTCCGCATCAGATGGCTCCCGCATACTTTTCCTATGCGAACGTCCGGAGTCCATCGGTCTCGAATCCCTGGCTGCCGGATGGTGTGACCTGGTCGCCGAAGAATCCTTGATCGGCGAAGCTGGTAATATATCGGCGGTCACGCAGCCAAGGTGCGGTCGTGTGCGCCGACGAGAAGAGGAAGCCTTAGCAGTCTCAGCGGACTGCCTATACAACGGAGCGTCCCGAGCGACGGACGTATGCTCCGCTAACGACACATTTGTACCACAACATCTGGGGCCAGATGTTGTTGAACGAGAGAGAGGCCTCTCTCGCTTGCCGTCCGGATGGACCGGAACGAGCTATGAACCGGACTAAAAGGCTTCCTCCGTTCTCCCTCCGATCCGCCGTCACTGGGTGTGCATTAAGTTAATTTTATAGTGCTCGCATCACCCCAAAATTCCTTCTAGACCGCAACGGACGAACCCGGCTGCCGAACCATTCGGTGAATGGACGCTACACCGGGCGAGCTAGCGGACGTCAAAGGCCGTCGAACCTACTAGGGTCCTCTTAGGCAATTGGCGTATTACATGAGCACTTTTCCGCTAGCCCTTCATTAATTGTGACGACGGAGGCACACTGTTGGAAGACATCACAGATACATCACCCTAATCTTGATCGTCTGAAATAGAAATTGATAAAGTAGAGTGACCCTGCGGGGAAAGGACCGGAGTGTCCAAATCCCCAACAACATACCGTGACATACGCTTCCCATATTGTCATCGAAATCATACGATACAGAACAGGAGTTAATGCGAGTACACTGACCACATATAGAATGATAACAAGGTCAGAGGAAGACTTCCTCTTAAAACAATTGATCAATATCCTTTCAATGTGAAAAGAAAACAAGTCCTGGTACTCGCACTAACCCCTGGCAATCAAAATACATAATAATAATAATATGATCCATTAATATAGAAAAAATAATTGAAATCAAAATATTTTGAAAAAATATTTTTTCAGAACAGCCCAAGTTTCTGAAAAGTAACGTTGAGCCCCAATGGATCCCAAGCCTAAGTGTGGACAAAAATTTTTAAAAATATTTTAAACAATTTATTCAACACTTACGAACAATAATAATGTATCTAGTTATGATTAAAATAACATAAAGATATTATTATTTAGAAATCCCCCCCTCACACAGAGGGCTGTTGTAAATGTAAACAATGAGTGTAAAAACACTAAAATAAGACTCCAGGCACCCAGGCCCGAAATCAGTTACCAAAAATACACCATCTGATGCAAAACAGAGACTTCCAGGGAAGAAACTGCAGAACATCAGATGGTAGATGCAGAACACAACGCCTAACCACCCGTAGGTGAAGACGTAAACATGGGGAAAGAACAGAATTCATTCTGTTATTCAGCTAAAACTCCCAAGAAATTTTAGTAATAATAATTACAGAAACTATGCCAAAGCATGGGAGAATAGCAAGGGGGAACTTAAAGGACAGGGAGAGAGGAAAAACACTTGAAAAAACAGTGTAACTAAATAATCAGAATGACAACAAAATGGCTGCTGCCTTGAAAATAGGTAACTTAACATAATTTCATTAAAAAATTTTAAGTTACAGCCCTGATAATATTCTGTCACACATTCTTTTCCTCTCCTCCTTTTCTATCCTCCTTAGAATCACCATTTCACTAATATTTATGTGTCTGGCATCATTTAAACGGAGATTTAAAAGCACAAAGATCAGTCAGATGTTAACTGATGAAGGGCCAAACTTAGAATGATAAATGGCGCCAATTTCGGAACGTCCTTGACACTGCGCATGCGCAGTAGGGGCGAAGTGTGGAGGGCCTTTCAGGACATGTTTTCTTTAGTTTTAGATGCAAATTTTGGGGATTGGGGGGCAAAATTTGTGTTTGGCCCTATATTTTAAGAGTTAGCACCAGCTATGTCTGGGTCATTGGTACAGTATAAAAATATTAATTGGCAATTTTTTAGAATAGCGCTGGCAGGTTTTGGCCATTATGTTGGGTAAAGGGTTAAGAAAATACATCTGAACATAGCAGTCAAAAGCTGTGCTGACCTTATTTTCATAAGGTCAATACAGCCACTATGTTGGAACTTTCTCAACAGAACCTTACACATATGGATGTCACATGAATTGGCATATAGTACAAGTCAAAATAAGGTTGTAGGATAACTGCTATAAACTATGTATCTTTTTCTATGCACACTAAGATCAAAAACAAAGATCATTTTCTGGGAAGCTCTCACAGAGAGTTTTAAAGAAAATGATGTCAAATTTTGGTCTTATCAGTGCACAAGCAGCAGTATATTTAGTTTGTTGCAATTATGTTACAACTTATTTTGACTTGCACTGTAATGTGCAAGTGCAAGTTCTTTGGACGATATCTGAATGGATTTATTGGAAAACAAAGAACAAATTTTTTTCCCACAAGTGGTATTTTAAGTTTATTTAAAAAAAGAATTCTTGGATGAAGGGTCCGACGATATCTGAAGGGTTTTTAATGGAAAATAGAAATAAAATTTTTCCCCCATGAGAGGAATTTGGTTTATTTTTTTAACAAAAAAAACTTTCTTGGATGAAGGGTTAATTGATATAGATTAACCTTTAAAACAATGAAACCCTGCACACAGGGAGTGTAAATGACAAAAGTGTGTAAGCTAACAAAAACTTTTTCAGCCAAGCATTATTAGAATTATGGCTTCAGACAGACAAATACAGTTTGTGAGAGAATTAAGTTTTCACATTTCTGTAATCTTAACCTTTGTCACTCGAGCATTGTGTTGCTGAGCAAAAGACCTTTCATTGGTCTTTACCCTTGTGTAAAGTTTCATGAAAATCCACCAAAGCATTATAGAGTTATGGCTCTAGATCGACAAATAAAGTCGGACAGATGGAAGGATGGATAAACAGACTGAGAGATGGATGGATGGATGGGCAGACAGCCCAGATTTAAAATGCCTCCCTATCAGGGGCATAAAAATCCAATCAACCAAATGTTGCTCAGAAATCAAATAAACCTTTCATTTACTCTGCAATCAAACTCCCACTACACACAATCCTACACTAGAATGTTGACATTTGTGTGCAAAGCACACTTAGGTGTGTATCCCCGCATTTTCAGTATGCCATCACGATGATCACAAATCAATTCACATTCTCTAATGACAAAAGTTGCTCTACTGGCACCACATGGGGCTGCATCAAAAATCTAAAATGTTTATGAACATATAGAGACCGAAGCTGAATATATGGCTATACTTTCAACGTTTCGAATTAAAACCCCTACGAGCCTTTCGCTAGAAACCAATTCTCTAAAGACAAAAGTCGTGCTACAGGCACCACCTGGAGTCACATAAACGGGTGCCACTTGGGGCCGAATAAAAAATCTGAAACCTTTATGCACATCTAGAGACCCTACTGGAACATATAAACACACTTTAAACAACCAAAATTACATATCCTAGGAGTATTTTGTTGAAAATCAGTATTTTAGCTCAGGAAGTACCCGGTGACAAAAATTCAAACTAAACCTATTGTCGTCATCTCTATACCATACTTAAAATTATAGCTAAAAAAAAAGGACGTACGGAGGTAGATATATGGACAGAGGTCACCACTACATCCCCACATTTTTAAAATGCAGGGATAACAATCAGACTTGGCATTTTGAAAAATTCAGGATGGCAAAAAAATCGCACTTAGCAACTTACGTGAGCAAATTGCTTTCCTGAACTATTTTTCATTGTTTTGCTTAACACACATCCACTAAATGCCTAGTAAATGGTGTTTTCTCCAATAATGCATTCAAACCAATCAATGTCAATAATCTACTGTTTATTAAACTTGTGTTCTTTTTTAACAAACCCATTCTACACCAGTATGGGTAAATCGCGCAAGAAGTTCTGCCTGGATTCCAGGTAGAACTTCTTGCTCAATCTGCCTATACGAGGGTGGAGAGGTTTGTAAAACTTCAAACAATTCTCTTCGTAAGAACAGACAGTGGATATCTAGTGTTTTTTCAGTGGATACTGAAAATTATCTCATGAGTGACCGACACAATTGTTTATTTTTTGCGAAGCTTCTTATAAGAATCTAATAATTCCATTCGTTTCAACCTTGAATTGATGCTTGAAAGTAAACAGCGCATTGAATCAATGATATGCAGAAGTGATTTGATCGATAATTGGAACAGACAGGGTCTTGCAATCTGAGTCAGTTGGCGAGTTTCTAGTCCAAACATGACTTGAAAGTCTGTAATATAAGTTTTTGGTTTGGTACGTCCTTTGAAATTATTATTATTATTTATTGGTGTTTAAGGTCACATACTTATGCACAATGGCTAATCGTGACCGTGACAGTTTTACGGGTGGAGGAAGCCGGAGTAACCGGAGAGAACCACTGAGCAACGACGAGCAGCTGTCAGCTCTCCAACATCGTAACTCTGAACTCTGCACCGCAGCACAGGCAGAGTTAGATTGGTTGAAGACATGCGCATCATCGACGTACAGTACGCCTCAGTACACAGCGTCATCGTGCCCCCATGTAGGCAATCGAGGTGAAGTGTCTTGCCCAAGGACACAACGCGGTTGCCACAGGTGGGGTTCGAACCGAGGACCTCTCGGCTTGCAGCCTGTGCCTCTACCAACTGAGCCACCGCGCCCCCACGTCCTTTGAAAGGACATACCAAACCCAAAACTTATATTATGGACTTTCAGGCCATGTTTGGACTAGAGGGTTTCATGCATCAATTCAAGGTGAATACGTGTTGATTTATTGCTGGAAATGATCAATATCCACTCAAAAACACTGGATTTTATTTTCATTATATGTTTTTAGAACAAATGAAACATTTCCAGCGATAATTTGACTCGTATTCACTTTGAAGTGATGCTCTGAAAGCCGTCATTTCCATTGATACTCGGAAAGTGAAAATTTCGATATCTTCACAGTGGGGGATACGATTTTTATCTGTCCACACTTTCATCGATAATCTATCATTTAGCGTATAATAAAGCTGTATACAAAACTGAAATAACATTATTGTAGATAATATATCAGTAAAGAACATGATTTTGACGGCCAATGCCATTTATTGATGGGCCAACAGGAATCATTAACAGCCTAACTCAATCCGAACTGATCAGACATAGCAAATTTTTTTTTTGATGGTTCACGAGCAAAAGCAGGCTTAATGCCACATCTGTTTTACCCTTCACAAAGGGAGCGGTTGAAAATGTCGGGAACTAGGTAGGGCTGCACGATATTCAAAACTGAATACCGGTGTCGGTATTCAAAAAAATACCACGGTATACGGTATATCGACAACTGTTGCATGCCTTGATGATGCGGTTCTAAAAACCCCTACCCAACGCAGACGATATCAAAATTTATTATTTTCAAAATTAGTTTATCGGATTTTCCCCAGATTTCAACAAAACAATATCATGTGAACCCTCATTGGAATGAGCTCATTCCAATGAAGGGTCACATGATATAGTTCTGTTGAAATTTTTGAAATTTATTTTTTCAACTGCTGAATTTGTATATTACGAGGGCACAAGAATGCGATTCCTTGAAAAAAAGGGATAATATTATTCATTCGGGGCTACAGTTACAAACTTCAAGACATCTTGGAAATTAAATTGTGGGTAAATAAATATTGACGATAAACCGATATTTTTGTAATTACACTGGTATTCAATCAATATTGGCTTAAATACTGGTATATGTCGGTTTATCGATATACCGTGCAGCCCAAGAACTAGGTATGCAAAAAAATGAAAAAAATTATAGTAATTTATACATTTTTTATACTTACCAATGACCCAGACTTAGCTGGTGCTAACTCTTAATTATTCAGGGCCAAACACAAATTTTGCCCTCCCCCCCCCCCCCCCCCCCCCCTCCCCCAATCCCATAAATTTGTAACCAAATAAAAAAATTCAATGTCCTATATGGTCCTCCATACTTTTGTCCACTGCACATGCGCAGTGTCAAGCAAGTACCAAAATTGCTCCAAATCCTCATTCATACAACCAGTGCCTGGTAAATGTTATATGATCAGCGGGGAGGTATGAGTTCCCAACTCATTGGAGGGCTATCCCCATCTGGGTCATTGGTAAGTATAAAAAATATATAAATTACTATAAATTTTTTCATATTTTTATACTCTACCAATGACCCAGACTTAGCTGAATAGAAAAAAAGACTGGAGGGCCCAGGACATAAAGGAAAATCCAGTAGACTCAATTACATATATATAGAATTATCCCCTCAAGGAGAAAAGGAGAAACAGGATTTACATGTATCTTTCTTGTTTATACAAAATAAGAAAGACATATTAGGCCACACAAAGTAGATCTTCTGTTTCTCGGGCCATTATTTGTGAAATTGCATGCGGGCGAGCGGTTTTTTATTTTATTTTTTATTTCAGTAATTACTTCTTTGCCACAAAAAGTTCATGTTCTTGGGTCAAGTTTTAGGCGTCTTAATCTACAGAATAGCATGGGTGGTGGTGTATTTCATCCCTTGAGTGCAAGAAGGCTTTGCAATGCTAAAGCATTGCAAAGCCTTCTTGCACTCAAGGGACAAATTCATCAATTTTTTTAACTTGGGTAAAATATCAGATATAAACCATTTAATTTAATTTTTTTTTAAAGTTTAAATTGGTTATAAACAGAGAACATGCGGCAGCCAAAAGGACCATGCGGGAGGGACTGAGAAACAGATTTTTTATTTTTTTTGGCCTTACCAATCTGTAATTGAGCACAATAACATCAGTGATCTCTATTAACATCCAGTATAACCCATTATACTAATTTCTTAAAGGAAAGCCAATAAATAAAGATAGTCCAGAGAATGAAACTCTTTAAACTCATTTAAAAGTGTCCGAGGATTGTATATTAACACTCGTATTATACGTGACATATACAAATGCTTCACCGAGCTACACTTAAAAATATTACATAAATGAGACAGACATTAGCTTTACAATTTAAAACCATCCCAGCACCGACTCGGAATTAATGACTCCAGAGGAGGTATTCCCTTGCTTTTCACTATAAAGCAGGTGATATAAGGGAACACCATCTCCCCCCCCCCCCCCCTCTCCCCCCTTCCCCTTGCTCTGGGTCAATCGTCCCAGAACGAAGAGGGCAGCCAGCAGGATAGAGTCACTGCTGGAACAGAAAGCCTGCATAACTATAGTTGCAACTGTTTAGTGGATGACATTCTGAGCAACAGATAATGGACCCAAACATCTAAGGTCACCAGAAATAGACTCAATATTTCTAAGGTAAATATTTGTGAACGTAGAAGGCTGAGACCAGTATGCAGCCTTCATCAAATCCGTAATAGCAATACTATTAGCATAAGCCCAAGATGTAGACAGTGCTCTAACTTCATGCGCTGAAATCTTAAGCACAGACTTCTGAGAAGAAGATAATCTTTCATAAGCAGTACGAATAGTCAACTGAATCCACCTTGAAATAGAATGGACCGTGATGTCCCTTCTATTAGGAAGCATAGACAGAAAGAAACGTTTTCGTCCCTTTCTGATAAACTCAGATCTACGTTTGTAAATATGCATAGCTCTAACTGGACACAGCAAAGGCCTATGGTCATCTGATGATGGAAGAGCCTTAATAACAATAGGTTCAGGATACTTATTTGGAGCCTGACTCTTAGCCAAAAATTCCAGATTGGTAGTCAAAGTACTAGTATTACCAACACTACGATAGTGAGAATCATCAACAGATAGAGCATGAAGCTCACTAACTCTTCTAGCAGAAGAGAAGGCTAAGAGAAGAGCTGTCTTTTTAGATAAGTATTTGAAGTCTACCGTGTCAAGGGCTTCAAATGGCGCTTCTTTTAGCTTCAGAAGAACCCAAGCTAAATTTCACTTAGGAATTAACCTAAGGGTTCTAGGTCTATTTATCGAAAAGTTTTTAACTAACTTTGATAAAGAGACATTAGATCCAATTTGTAAGCTATCATGATGAGCATAAGTATCCGATAGCATGGACCTATAACCCTTAATAGTTATTGGCTGCAGTTTGATCTCGTCAAACAAGTAGACCAAACAAGAGGCCCCCAGGGGGCCTGAGGGCACTCACCTGACATTGTAGCCTAAATATCAACCCAGAGAATTGATTTCAACAAGTTGCATCTGCTCCTCCTAAGAAAAGCTTATACCAAATATTCAAAGATTCTGACCAGTGGATCTAAAAAAAAAAGATTTTTAAAGAATATTCCTCATATTGAACTAAGTTATAATTCGGGCTCCTACAGGGAGCCCATATATGAACCCAGGGACTTGGCTTTAACAAACTTGAATCTCACCCATGTAAGGATGCTGCACACCAAATATCAAATCATTCCGACTGCTGGATCTGAAGAAGAATATTTTTAAAGAAAATTCCTCATTTTGAACTAAGTTACAATTCGAGCTCCCACAGTGAGTCCAAATATGGACCTAGGGACATGGCTTCAATAAACTTGAATCTCACCCCCCTAAGGATGCTGTATACCAAATATAAAAACATTCCAACCGCTGGATCTGAAGAAGATTTTTAAAGAAAATTCCTCATTTTGAACTAAGTTATAATTTGGGCTACCACAATGAGCCCAAAGATGAACCCAGGGACTTGGCTTGAACAAACTTGAATCTCACCCCCCTAAGCATGGTGCATACCCAATATCAAAAGATTTTGCCTGCTGGATCTTGAGAAGAAGATTTTCAAAGAAATTTGCCTGAAATGCACTAAGTTCAAATTTGGGCTCCCATACTGAGCCCAAATATAAACCCAGGGAGCCAATTTGAACAAACTTGAATCAGATCCACCGCACAATGTTGCATACCAAATATCAAAAGATTCTGCCTGCTGGATCTGGAGAAGAAGATGTTTTTAAGAAATTTGCCTGAAATGCACTAAGTTTGAATTCGGGCTTCTATAGTGAGCCCAAATATGAATCCAGTGGGCCGATTTGAACAAACTTGAATCAGATCCACCCCACAAGGTTGCATACCAAATATCAAAAGATTCTGTCTGCTGGATCTGGAGAAGACGATTTTTTAAGAAATTTGCCTGAAATGCACTAAGTTCAAAATCGGGCTCCAAAACTGAGCCCAGATATGAACCCAGGGGGCCGATTTGAACAAACTTGAATCATATCCACCCTACAATGTTGCATACCAAATATCAAAAGATTCTGCCTGCTGGATCTGGAGAAGATTTTTTAATCTTTTTACCATTCAGCATTGCCTACAGTGTTAAAAAGTGCTGACTCGGCACTTTTTCAAAGTTCTGAAAAAAGTACCTCGTGATCAAACCGATAGGGATTTTTTTTAACCATCCTATTCTACTGGATAAAAATAAGCTTTATACAAAATAAGAATTCTCTGTGTTGTGTAGTTTTGGAGATATGGCAGTTTTAAGGGTTTTCCTATATTTAGCTCCCGAGGTTGCCACAGGGCAATGATAAAAATTTTTTTGCATCAATCAACTACTTATGACCCATTATCATCTCATATCAAATTTGGTTCAAATCGACCTCACGGTTCTGAATGTAGAAATTTTAGGCGTGGCCAAAATTTTTGCCCCTACCATAAAGAAGGCAAATAACGCCCGACAAACTTCTCTTGAACAAACGTCATTCTAAACCTCAAAAGGACCCTGTATACCACATATCAAGTCTCTGCTACTGGTGGTTCATTAGAAGAAGATTTTCAAAAAATTTGGCCATTTTTTCCCCACCCCTCTGCTCAATATGAGCCGAGGCCTAATTTGCATAAAAATCAAAATGCCCCTATATAACCACTACTTACCTGAAATTAAAATGTGGCCAGTGGTTTAGGAGAAAGAGGCTCAAACACCACCTTTACGCAGGACGACGGACGGACGGTGATAAGAAAAGCTCACCCAACTTTCAGTCAGGTGAGCTCAAAATTAGCAATGTCTGGAATGGAGGGATCATAGATATCAGTTGAATGATTCCTACACCAACGAGAGAAAACCTTCCACTTAGCAGCAAAGAGGAGGTCCTCCTACAGTTAGAAATTGCGTCCACTGCTCGCCCTGTAAATTGCTTGCTGTGCAAGAAGGACCACACAACGGAAATACGTGAAGGGTGAGACCTTGCGAGTTGTGATGCAGTGTGCAAAGCCTTCTTGCACTCAAGGGACAAATTCATCAATTTTTTTAACTTGGGTAAAATATCAGACATAAACCATTTAATTTTAATTTTTTTTAAAGTTCAAATTGGTTATAAAAAGAGAACATGCGGCAGCCAAAAGGACCATGCGGGAGAGACTGAGAAACAGATTTTTTATTTTTTTAGGCCTTACCAATCTGTAATTGAGCACAATAACATCAATGATCTCTATTAACATCCAGTATAACCCATTATACTAATTTCTTAAAGGAAAGCCAATAAATAAAGATAGTCCAGAGAATGAAACTCTTTAAACTCATTTAAAAGTGTCCGAGGATTGTATATTAACACTCGTATTATACGTGACATATACAAATGCTTCACCGAGCTACACTTAAAAATATTACATAAATGAGATAGACATTAGCTTTACAATTTAAAACCATCCCAGCACCGACTCGGAATTAATGACTCCAGAGGAGGTATTCCCTTGCTTTTCACTATAAAGCAGGTGATATAAGGGAACACCATCTCCCCCCTCTCCCCCCTTCCCCTTGCTCTGGGTCAATCGTCCCAGAACGAAGAGGGCAGCCAGCAGGATAGAGTCACTGCTGGAACAGAAAGCCTGCATAACTATAGTTGCAACTGTTTAGTGGACGACATTCTGAGCAACAGATAATGGACCCAAACATCTAAGGTCACCAGAAATAGACTCAATATTTCTAAGGTAAAAATTTGTGAATGTAGAAGGCTGAGACCAGTATGCAGCCTTCATCAAATCCGTAATAGCAATATTATTAGCATCAGCCCAAGATGTAGACAGTGCTCTAACTTCATGCGCTGAAATCTTAAGCACAGACTTCTGAGAAGATAATCTTTCATAAGCAGTACGAATAGTCAACTGAATCCACCTTGAAATAGAATGGACCGTGATGTCCCTTCTATTAGGAAGCATAGACAGAAAGAAACGTTTTCGTCCCTTTCTGATAAACTCAGATCTACGTTTGTAAATATGCATAGCTCTAACTGGACACAGCAAAGGCCTTTGGTCATCTGATGATGGAAGAGCCTTAATAACAATAGGTTCAGGATACTTATTTGGAGCCTGACTCTTAGCCAAAAATCCCAGATTGGTAGTCAAAGTACTAGTATTACCAACACTACGATAGTGAGAATCATCAACAGATAGAGCATGAAGCTCAGTAACTCTTCTAGCAGAAGAGAAGGCTAAGAGAAGAGCTGTCTTTTTAGATAAGTATTTGAAGTCTACTGTGTCAAGGGCTTCAAATGGCGCTTCTTTTAGCTTCAGAAGAACCCAAGCTAAATTTCACTTAGGAATTAACCTAAGGGTTCTAGGTCTATTTATCGAAAAGTTTTTAACTAACTTTGATAAAGAGACATTAGATCCAATTTGTAAGCTATCATGATGAGCATAAGTATCCGATAGCATAGACCTATAACCCTTAATAGTTATTGGCTGCAGTTTGATCTCGTCAAACAAGTAGACCAAACAAGAGGCCCCCAGGGGGCCTGAGGGCACTCACCTGACATTGTAGCCTAAATATCAACCCAGAGAATTGATTTCAACAAGTTGCATCTGCTCCTCCTAAGAAAAGCTTATACCAAATATTCAAAGATTCTGACCAGTGGATCTAAAAAAAAAAGATTTTTAAAGAATATTCCTCATATTGAACTAAGCTATAATTCGGGCTCCTGCAGGGAGCCCATATATGAACCCAGGGACTTGGCTTTAACAAACTTGAATCTCACCCATGTAAGGATGCTGCACACCAAATATCAAATCATTCCGACTGCTGGATCTGAAGAAGAATATTTTTAAAGAAAATTCCTCATTTTGAACTAAGTTACAATTCGAGCTCCCACAGTGAGTCCAAATATGGACCTAGGGACATGGCTTCAATAAACTTGAATCTCACCCCCCTAAGGATGCTGTATACCAAATATAAAAACATTCCAACTGCTGGATCTGAAGAAGATTTTTAAAGAAAATTCCTCATTTTGAACTAAGTTATAATTCGGGCTACCACAATGAGCCCAAAGATGAACCCAGGGACTTGGCTTGAACAAACTTGAATCTCACCCCCCTAAGCATGGTGCATACCCAATATCAAAAGATTTTGCCTGCTGGATCTTGAGAAGAAGATTTTCAAAGAAATTTGCCTGAAATGCACTAAGTTCAAATTTGGGCTCCTATACTGAGCCCAAATATAAACCCAGGGAGCCAATTTGAACAAACTTGAATCAGATCCACCGCACAATGTTGCATACCAAATATCAAAAGATTCTGCCTTCTGGATCTGGAGAAGAAGATTTTTTTAAAGAAATTTGCCTGAAATGCACTAAGTTTGAATTTGGGCTTCTATAGTGAGCCCAAATATGAATCCAGTGGGCCGATTTGAACAAACTTGAATCAGATCCACCCCACAAGGTTGCATACCAAATATCAAAAGATTCTGTCTGCTGGATCTGGAGAAGAAGATTTTTGAAGAAATTTGCCTGAAATGCACTAAGTTCGAATTCGAGCTTCTATAGTGAGCCCAAATATGAATCTAGGGAGCCGATTTGAACAAATTTGAATCAGATCCACCCCCACAATGTTGCATACCAAATATCAAAAGATTCTGCCTGCTGGATCTGGAGAAGAAGATTTTTTAAGAAATTTGCCTGAAATGCACTAAGTTCAAAATCGGGCTCCAAAACTGAGCCCAGATATGAACCCAGGGTGCCGATTTGAACAAACTTGAATCATATCCACCCTACAATGTTGCATACCAAATATCAAAAGATTCTGCCTGCTGGATCTGGAGAAGATTTTTTAATGTTTTTACCATTCAGCATTGCCTACAGTGTTAAAAAGTGCTGACTCGGCACTTTTTCAAAGTCCTGAAAAAAGTACCTCGTGATCAAACCGATAGGGATTTTTTTTAACCATCCTATTCTACTGGATAAAAATAAGCTTTATACAAAATAAGAATTCTCTGTGTTGTGTAGTTTTGGAGATATGGCAGTTTTAAGGGTTTTCCTATATTTAGCTCCCGAGGTTGCCACAGGGCAATGATAAAAAATTTTTTTGCATCAATCAACTACTTATGACCCATTATCATCTCATATCAAATTTGGTTCAAATCGACCTCACGGTTCTGAATATAGAAATTTTAGGCGTGGCCAAAATTTTTGCCCCTACCATAAAGAAGGCAAATAACGCCCGACAAACTTCTCTTGAACAAACGTCATTCTAAACCTCAAAAGGACCCTGTATACCACATATCAAGTCTCTGCTACTGGTGGTTCATTAGAAGAAGATTTTCAAAAAATTTGGCCATTTTTTCCCCACCCCTCTGCTCAATATGAGCCGAGGCCTAATTTGCATAAAAATCAAAATGCCCCTATATAACCACTACTTACCTGAAATTAAAATGTGGCCAGTGGTTTAGGAGAAAGAGGCTCAAACACCACCTTTATGCAGGACGACGGACGGACGGTGATAAGAAAAGCTCACCCGACTTTCAGTCAGGAGAGCTCAAAATTAGCAATGTCTGGAATGGAGGGATCATAGATATCAGTTGAATGATTCCTACACCAACGAGAGAAAACCTTCCACTTAGCAGCAAAGAGGAGGTCCTCCTACAGTTAGAAATTGCGTCCACTGCTCGCCCTGTAAATTGCTTGCTGTGCAAGAAGGACCACACAACGGAAATACGTGAAGGGTGAGACCTTGCGAGTTGTGATGCAGTGTGCGTGATTTCCCCTGCGAAAGAAGGGCCTCCCATGGAGGAAGCTTCCGAGGAATGTCCCATAACAGACACCTGAGTAGATTTATCCATGGTCTCTGGGTTGACAGAGATGCTACCAACAGAATCTTGCAGTGAGTTTGCTTGATTTTTAGCAATATCTGTTGAATCAACGGAGCTGGAGGATACGCGTATCCTATCATTCCATCCCAAGAGATCGAGAGAGCATCTACTGCGAACGCTCGAGGATCTGGGCATGGTGACGCATACATCTGCAGCTGATAGCTGAGATGCGTCGCAAACAAGTCTATCACTGGACGATCCCATTGGTAGCAGATCTGAATGAATACTTGCTTGTTGAGAGTCCATTCTGACGGCAACATAAATCCTTTCCGAGAAAGGGAGTCCGCTAGAACGTTCAGACAACCCAGAATATGACGGACTGACAAAAGAACCTGATGCTCTAGGACAAACAGAAGGATTCTTTTCGTTAAGTTGAACAACGGAATGGAATGAGTGCCTCCCTGGTTCCGAATGTACGCCACTACTGTCGAATTGTCGGACAGTATTTGAACATGTGAATTCTGAATTATATTCATCCAATGACGTAGTGCAAGCCAAATTGACATCATCTCTTTGATGTTTATGTGCTTGTTCAGAAATTGAGGATCCCAAAGACCCTGGCACCTTGAATCTGTTGGGCTCAATGACGCACCCCAACCTGTTTGACTCGCATCCGTCATAATCGTAAAAACCGGATCCGGCAGTTGCAGTGGAACTCCCTGAGTTAACCACTGAATATCTTCCCAAGTCTGAATCTCTTGTTTTACTTGGATCGACAAGGCGATGTTCGTTTCGAGAGAATAAATCTTCACACTCTAATTGTGATTGAAAAATATCTGGAGTGGACAAGTGCGTGGGCGCCCCGTCGAAATAAGGTTCGCGGCGGCTCCGCACAAACCTATCAGTCGCATAAATTCTCTCACTGTTACTACATCGGAGTGTAGACAAAAGCGAGCTTAACAACTGACTAATTTCGCCCTGGGTAACGGCAGACAAACCAGATTGTTGTGTGTCTTGAAGCTCATTCCCAAGTGAATGAACGACTTGGACGGAACTAGAGCCGACTTCTTTCCGTTTACTATGAAACCGAGACGTCGGAGCAATTGAAGCAGACTCTGAACATCGTTCTGAAGATTTATTCTGTCGCCGTACCTCTGAAGAATGTCGTCCAAGTAGGCCGACGTTACCGCAGACGAATGAGCTCGGAAATGAGTCATTACCGAGTTCATTATTCAAGTGAAGGCCCAGGGCACTAGATTCAGTCCGAAGTACATTGCTCGGAACTGATGAATGACTCCTAGGGCAGCGAAGCGAAGGTACTTTCTGAACGTCGGATGTACCATGAAGTGAAAGTACGCATCCTTGAGATCTATGCTCGCAGCATAATCGTTCACTCGAATGCTCGCTCTCACCGATCGAATGGTCTCCATATAAAATTTCGGAGCCACGATCAGCTTGTTTATCCAGCTCAGATCTATAACTGGACGGAACGAGCCGTCTGGTTTTGGTACCAGGAACAAGTGACTGTAAAAAACAGAAGATTCCTGGTTTTCTGCAACCTCTATTGCGTTCTTCTCCAGAAGAGATTGCACCTCTGATAGAGAAGCGAATCTCTCTTCTGAAGGTTTGACGCAAGCTGAGTCCATCGTGGACTTCGTGTTAATGGAGGTTTTTCTCTGAAGGACAGTTTCAGACTTTCCGAAATAACCTCCTGAACCCATTGGTCGTCCGTAATTGACAACCAATTGGTTAAGAATCTTGACAGCCTTCCGCCCACTGGAGTGCAATAGAGGTTCTGACCTTCACCTCCTGGACCTGCGAGGCTTGCGGGAGGAGAAACTACGTCCTCCCCGACCTGCACCTCGACCAGTCGACCTAGGGGCATCTGACCGGTTGTCTCGGCCAGCATTACGTCCCCTACCTGAGTCGCTACTCTGACGATCTCTGGAGTAAGAAGTAGAGGCTTTTTTTAGATCCTCTATATGAGCTTCCCTTGGACGTACTCGCCCCTGACTTACTCCTCTCTGCTGAGTCCGTTTTTTTAGAAACAGACTTAAAGAGCAGAGAATCTGAAGCTTTCTTGGTAATCTGATTGTAGATTAAAGAAAGCTTACCATCAAAGAGAAGTTCTCCTGAAACCTGATCGACTCGAAGAGAGTTTTTCACCTTAGAATCCACCCTGGTGGATGAAGCCAAGGCAGCATCATGTCTGACTAACTCCAAATTTGCCACTGAAAGGGCGGAGTTATACGTGGAATATGCGATTGCTCTAGAAAGAACTCTCAAGGAAGTTTGAACATCCTGGAATTCTTTACCATCGAGACATTGTGCTAACGCTCTGGTAAGGTGATCTGCATAAGATAAGGTGCCTAAACTGGCTCTGTTAGACGAGATTGTCGTCTCTAATGTACTGGAGAGAATCGACATAGACGCCGGCAATGACAACTCCAAGTCTTCTGCCTGGTCGTCTAAATGCAGAGGAACTCTTGGAACGCCCCTTTCCTGTCATTTCAAATTTATTTCTACTGTTGATGAATGGCAGATGTAGAGCATGTTGCGATAAGAAACTGGATCTGCCAGTCTTAGAGGCTAGCCTAAAAATAGCGTTATTCAGCAATTCAAACATCTGTGAGACATTTCTGGACTGGACCGGAAACTCAGGAGCGACGTCCTTAGTCCGGCCGAAGAGGTCTGTGTCCAATGACGCTATCAGTCTCTTATCTGGTATCGCAGCTCTCTGATCCGGTGGAACAACGTCTGGAAGGTGTTGCCAGATAAAATCTACAGCCACCTTATGTTGTTCCAGAAGGGAAAAATCCAGCTCCGCAGATTCCCTTTCACCATCCGACTGGACCAAATGCGAATCTCGGTCGTCCCTATCTGACACTGCAGGGGAACGAACCGACCTAGCTTCCTCAGACAGTTCCTAATCTGAAAGAGTTTCCAAAGGTTGCTGGGATGCTGCGATGAGTTGCGCTATCTGCGATAGCAAGTTCGTCATGAAGGCCTGTGGAGCTGCGGTCTTACGTTGGAAGCTCCTGGGACAGTACCTCTTGCATAATTTGTTTATGCACACGTCCCGACTGGTAAGGCCTCGTGTCCTTGGCTACCGGATGGAGTGACCTGGTCGACATGGAATCCTTTGTCGGCGAAGCAGGCTGGATATCTGAGGTCATGTAACCAAGATGCGGTCGTGTGTGCTGCCGTGTGGAAGAGGAAGCCAACAGACTAGCCGACCCCGGCTGTCTATGTGACTGAGCGTCCCGAGCAGGAGGAGTGGACGTATGCCCCGACTGACCAACGTTATGTACGACAACATCTGGCCCCAGATGTTGTTGCAAAAGAGAGGGGCCTCTCTCGCTCGTGGTCCGGGTAGACCTGAACGAGCTAGCTACCGGACTAACTGGCTTCCTCTGATCCATCCTCCGATCCATCGTCGCCGGGTGTGCATTATCCGAGATTATAGTGCTCGCAACACCCCTTCTCCTTTCCTGGACCGCAACTGATGAACCCGGCATCACATCACCCACATTACGAGTGATAGATCCGCCAGGCGAGCTAGCTGGCGACAAGGTCATCAATCCTACTAAGAATCTAGGCACTTGTCGAATTTCCTTGAGCACTTTTGCCGCTAGCTCTTCATTGGTTTGCGACGACGGCAGCACACTTCCTGAAGACATCACGGAAACATCACCCTGTTCTTGTTCCTCTGAAAAAGAGACTGAAAAACTAGAGTGTCCCTGTGGCGAGAGGACTGGCATGGTCCTCTCACCACTAACAATATACCGTGACACACGTCTCGAACGTTTGTCATCCCAACTGGCACACACTGAGCAAGAATTAGTGCGAGTACAGTGACTACAGCAAATACAATGAGCATGAGAATCAGAGGATGACTTCCTCGATTTACAATTTGAACAATATTCTTTCATACTTAAAAAATATTATACAGCCGTAGTACTCGCACTAACCCTTGAAAATACAAAGATACATAATAATAATATAATCCATAACAAATATTTCGAAAAATAATTCAAAAGAAAAAATTTTGACATGAGCCCAAGTTCCCAAAGGGAACGATGAGCCCAAATGGATCCCCAAAAAGACTAAGTGTGGACAAAAATTTTAAAACATTTCTAAAAATTAATGTTACACTTACGGACAATATTAATGTATCTGACTATATAATGAACCTTACAGAAGACAAGGAATCACTGACAGAAGTAACCGTTGTCAACGTAAACAAAAGTCAATGAAAGTGTCAATGACACTGTAGCTCAACTTGTCAAGACAAAGACATGTACATGTATAGTATGGGACACAGCAATGACAAACATCTAGGTAATGACCTGATAACAAAGGTACATATAAAATATTGTAACGGTCTGTACATAAATATTGACCGTTGCCTGTAACAAATGTATAGGTAAAGTATTGTAAAGGTGGGTGACAGTCAGATGCTAAACTAGAAAAGAAATCTTTGAGTCCCAGAGTGGGTCTGACTGAACCTCAAAATATTTGTTCTCATAGCACAGTGATAACAAAGGCATCCCAAAACACACTCGTTCCTGTCCCAAGGTGAAAACAAAGGTACCCAAGAAGTTTTGTGAAGATCAGTTCATAAATACGAGCTGTATAGAACTTGTGACAAAAAACTGATTGGACCTAATTTCGGTACAAAATGGCCACTGGCAGCCATCTTGAATTTTGGACCGTACCCAGAAACACTCATTCTCATCCCAAGGTGATAACAAAGGTACCCAAGAAGTTTTGTGAAGATTGGTTCATAAATACAGCCTCTACCCTGAGCCGTATTGACATGTGTGCTTACATTGTGTAAGTAGCACTGAATAAATCAAAGTTCATCTAATTTGCATAATTTCTGCACGAAAAAAAAACCCTTACAATATGTGATGTATTCCATGTTACTAAACATTCATACAAAAATTTATTTAAATCAGAACTTTCATACAGAAGTTCTGTACAAAAGACTGATTGCACTAATTTTGGTACAAAATGGCTGCTGGTGGCCATCTTGAATTTCGGACCACACCCAAAAACACTCGCTCTCATCCCACGGTGATAACAAAGGTACCCAAGAAGTTTCGTAAAGATTGGTTCATAAATATGGCCTCTAGTCTGAGCTGTATAGAAGTTGTGTACAAAAAACTGATTAGACCTAATTTCGGTACAAAATGGCCACTGGCAGCCATCTTGAATTTTAGACCGCACCCAGAAACACTCGTTCTTGTCTCAAGGTGATAACAAAGGTACCCAAGACATTTCGTGAAGATCAGTTCATAAATACAGACTCTAGTCTGAGCCGTATTGACATGTGTACTTACTGTGTGCAAGTCGCACTGAAAAAATCAAAGTTCATCTAATTTGCATAATTTCTGCACAAGAAAAAAACCCGTATTATATGTGATGCATCCCATGGTACTAAACATTCACACAAAAAATTATTCAAGTCAGCGCTTTCATATGGAAGTTCTGTGCAAAAATCTGATTGCACCTAATTTTGTACAAAGTGGCTGCCATCGGCCATCTTGAATTTTGGACCGGACCCAAAAACACTCGTTCTCGTCCCACGATGATACCAAAGGTACCCAAGAAGTTTCGTAAAGATCGGTTCATAAATACGGCCTCTAGCCCGAGCCGTATTGGCATTTGCACTTACAGTGCTGAAAGTAACACCAAAAAACATAAAAATTAGTCTAATTTGCACAATTTACGCACGAGAAAAAAACCTGTATTATATGTGATGTATCCCATGGTACTAAACATTCATACAAAAAATTATTCAAATCAGAGCTTTCATATGGAAGTTCTGTACAAAAAACAGATTTCTGCATCGTCGGTACAAAATGGCGGCTGGCAGCCATCTTGAATTTCGGACCACACCCAAAAACACTCGTTCTCGTCCCATGGTCATAACAAAGGTACCCAAGAAGTTTCATAAAGATCGGTTCATAAATACGGCCTCTAGCCCGAGCCGTATCCAATTGTTGACGTACGGACAGACAGCCAGACGGACGACGGGCCATGACAAAAGCTCAAATTTGGCTTCGCCAAAGTTGAGCTAATAAAAAACGGAAACAAGACTCCAGGCACTGAAAAACATGGCCCGAAATCAGTAATCAATTTAAAACACTATCCAATGTAAAACAGAATCTTCCACAGAAGAAGCTGCAATACATCGGATGGTAGATGCATGACCAAAATGCCTAAACACCTCAAGGGTGAGGACGTAATCATGGGGATAACAGAATAAACATTCTATAACTATGCTAAAACTCCCAAGAAATTTCGATGAAAAAATTTCCAAAATTATACCAAAAGCATGGGAGTTTAGCAAGGGGGGTATCAAGGAAAGGGAGAGAGGAAACACTGAACAAACAGTGGAGATTTCATAGCAAGAATCAAAACATCAGGCCCATGCCCCGAAATTAGGGAACATGAAATAATTTTACATAAAAATTATAAGTTACAGCCCTGAACACATCCTTCCACTGCTTCTTCCTCTCATCCTCCTATTTCATCCTTGGATCCACCATTTCCTTCATGATTTTGTGTCTGGCATCATTTAAACTGAGATTATAAGCACAGATATCAGTGAGATGTTACTGATAGAAGGGCCAAACAAAGAATGAGGATTTTGCGCCAATTTCGGTACTTCCTTGACACTGTGCATGCGCAATGGACAAAAGTATGGAGGACCACATAGGACATTGAATTTTTTGATTTGGATGCAAATTTTGGGGATTGGTGGGGGGGGGGCAAAATTTGTGTTTGGCCCTGAATAATTAAGAGTTAGCACCAGCTAAGTCTGGGTCATTGGTACAGTATAAAAATATGCTTATGTGGAATTAAAATTGCATGAATGGTAGGTAGGTACACAAAAAATTGCCTGCATTACATTTCCATGACTGGACAATGCAACACATGTATCCACTTCATATCGGGTGTTTCAGATAAAAACAGCTGAATACTCACCAGACTTAGTTTTTCACATTCAAAATCTAAATACGATAATCGTTGTGTTTCTGTTAACTGTGTTAACTCCACAGAGTTTGACTGCTGAACCTGGATACAGAAAAAGCTTTCAATAATTATAATTTTAATGCAACAATGCAGAAATGAAATATTAACCCTTAAAGCCTCAAATTAATTTTTCGATAATAACTATAAAGGCAGTCAGCAATGATGTAAAAACACTGTCAAAATAAATGCAGCCTACTGGATGAGTTCTCAAGGAAGAATTCACATGGGGGAGGGAGTACTATTTCAAAGCAATGCAAAGGTGGCAGTTTGAGCCTTTATTGCATTCCTATTACTTTTCCTCTAGTTCTGTATTTTCAAATCTGTATGAAACCTGTGTTTCATGCTGATTTCCACTGATGATCAAAAGAATTATCTCCACCCATTTTCATAATTGGCCAATCAAAACATCACATTCTAACCCAGATCAAATCGGAAGTTGCAGTGACAAACCATAAATCAAATGTCATTTGGAAAATGTAGGTTTTTGTTCAAATCCACCAAAATTAATGAAATTAAATTTATTCTACATCAAAATGAAAGTTATAAATTCTGTTAACAAAGCTTTCTACAATTAGAATTTTAATGCAACAATTCAGAAATGATAGGGTAGTGCCACAGTATTAACATTTCTAGGGCATAATGCAGGAACCTGCAAATATTCGGTATTCGATATGATATTCGATTCAGTCATAATATTCTATTCAAATTCGATTCAACAATCGGTGCCAAATATCTAACAAATATCTGCAATATATCAACTCGAACGAGATAAATCTATACTTAAATAATCTACAACCTTGGCAAATCGCAACATCAAAACATATATATCATATTGCCTGCAATGTTAAAAATTACCAACTTATAGAAATTTTTATACTGGAAGTCGTGACAATCTCGGATTTTAAGCAGCTTATTGAATCATTCAGTCATAGCGAACACTTAATGTTGATTATCAAAAAACAGCATGTTTCCAAAAAAAAGGTTATTCTGTGATGCAGTTTGAAGTTCCTCAAACTTCCTTGGAATTGGGACAACCTTTGGGATCAGGTAGTTCCATGTTTTAAATGAAGCCAGACTTACTGAGATGCACAGAGAATTTGGTTATTTGTGTAGCAAATATGGCACCAACAGCAGAATGTTTGCGTGAATCTGCCCACCGGGGAATTTGCATTATACAATTCTGGACTCTCAGCATGGAAAAGACAACTTAATGATATGTCATTTATGACAGGTTAACTTAAATGTATGTAATGGATTTAAATGAGATTTTTTCCGCCGAAGTACTCCTGATAACAATTGTTTTGTATTTGATTCATGAATAGTGTGCAGTATTTGATTCGATATTCGATTCGGTCGTAACGAATATTCGCAGGGGACTAGCATGATGCTAGTTACTGCCCTAATAGTAAGTGAATGAGAAGTTGATACAGCCCCACAAAGTAGATCTTCTGTTTCTCAGACCATTTTTTGCAAAACTGCATGTGGGCGGGCAGTTTTTTATTTCATTTTTTAGTTTTGCAATTATTTCTTTGCTATAAAAAGTTTATGTTCTTGGCTTGTTTTATGTTTTAGGCCTCATAATCTACATAATAGTATGGGTAGTGGTGTATTTCATCCCTTGAGTGCAGGAAGACTTTGCAAATCTAAAGCATTGCAAAGCCTTGTTGCATTTAAGGGACAAATTCATTAATTTATTCACTTAGATACAATATCGAACATAAACCATTTACTTTTTATTTTTTAACGTTTTCATTGGGCATAAAAAAAGAGCATGCAGCAGCCAAAACAACCATGTGGGAGGGCCTGAGAAACAGATTTTTTACCTTTTTTAGGCCGATGCTTAAGAATAATAAAACATACAGCATGAACTTGCTGGTGAGGAAATTCATTTCTTTTCAAATCATTCAGTTTGCAAAAGTCATCGAGTATCTTCAAGAATGCATCTCCAAACTTGTGTACTTTGGCTTCAGGAAAATCTTCTATTTTGAGCATATTCTCTTTATTACTGGGTCTGAAAGATTTTTATACCAAAAATAAAAATGAATGAAAGGTACTAAAAGAGCAAAAAGGTATATATGAATTTCAATTTGTACAATAAAAGCTAACAAAATTTACACACATCAGTTTCTTAATCCTAACTTGCCCTTCACAGTTTTGCATTTTGAATTCAGGTGTAATTTTAACCCTTGAGGGACTGAATAACTTTTGACACATCCCACCAAATCATGTCTTACAAGATTTAAAAATATCTCTTCTTTTTATTAACATGAAATCATAAGGAAGGTTTCCTGGCAATTTTTAATGTACTTGGGCAGTTGTATCTAGTCCAGTCTTGGCTGCCTAATTCATTGTCAAGTTTTTTGACTTGTATACATATCAGGTGTTAAGTTTAGTGACTTATATATTAGGAGTTGGCAGCTGGGTGGGGGGGGGGGGGGGGAGGGGGGAGGTGCGGGGGCAGGAGAGGGGTTTGTTGGGGGAAAAGCTAAAACATTGTGAAGCATACAAACTCACCACCTGTTACCAATTGGAGACATTCCAGGCTCTTGTTTATAAAAATGTATGTGAACTTGTCTCTGTTGTCAGTGGGAGTTCTAAAATAAAACAAAGTGCAATGCCACCGGTATTCCCAGCCAAGGGTTTTCTGAGCTGAAAACATGAAAAAAGGTCCATAACTCTAGAAAAAAAATTGGAGAAAACCTGTTGCTTGTGATATCCTTTCCCTCATGGTGGTCTATCAGCATAACAGAAATCATTTAAATCCAACATCCACTGACTGAGATATGAAGGTCCAAAGTTGTTACGGATGGAAGAATGGAGAGATGGATGGACAGGACAGACAGATGGACCCCATTTCTATATCCCCTACAAACTTCATTTTGCAGGGTTGAATGTTTATAGATGTGATAGATTAGGCGTAAATTCATCGACTGGGTGAAAATTTCCAGAATCAATTTGTCTGTGATAAAACAAAATATGAAGGTCCTATCAGCTAACATAACAATAGCCCCAGACAACAGATAAGAGACCTCAGAAAATTTGACTAGCATAGGAATATAGAATGAATTGATGAGCTAGTAAAAGGAGATTCTGGACAGTAGATACATAAGGAATGAGGGTTCATTCCCACTAGACCAATTCCCACGAGGCCAATTCCCAAAAGACCAATTCTCCTTAGACCAACTCATGCATTCTACTTTTAAAATAATTCTATATCAATAATTTGATATATTTATAAATATTTATAAATGTATTTAATGTTATTGATATTCAAGTCTGAAAATAAGCAGTCTGTCATTTGCAGAATGAGGTCCCCAGAGGGGGAATTTGCTGTTGCTATCCCATACAGTGGGCCAGTTTATCCTCTGGGTACCTCTTTCTGTTTATGTTTGAGACCTTAATTCAGATTGAGGTTCACCCTCTGGGGACCTCATTTTTCAGATGATAGTCTGCTTATTTTCTAGCTTGTTGCTATTTTATAAACTGAAATGTTATAAACCTATATTTTTTGTATGTTATGCGTATAAATATTTTTTCATCAAATAAAGTGCTTATCAGTAAATAAATGTTTTTTTAATTATCCTTAATCAACCCTTACTGAATAACAGTATATAGTTGGTCTTTTGGGAATTGGTCTTTTGGGAATTGGTCTCTTGAGAATTGGCCTAAAGGGAATTGGTCTAGTGGGAAGACACCGGAATGAGCAAGTGTCTCCCTGATTGCCTAACAATGCAACTACTATCAGAGTGTTGGATAGAATGAGAACTGCATTATTAGACAGGAAAGTTAACCAATGCATGAATGTCAGAAGGATCACTAACCTTTCCCTCTGGGATAAGTGTAGTAAGGTTTGATCTTCAGACAACTGGCCATATGTCGGTAGATAACGAGGAATCAGCATAGCTCTCCAACAAACACTGCTGGAGCCTGCTGTGATAAATAACATTATTAGACAGGGAAGTTAACCAATGCATGAATGTCAGAAGGATCATTAACTTTTCCCTCTGGGATAAGTGTAGTGAGGATCGATCTTCAGACAACCGACCATATGTCGGTAGATAAAGAGGAATCAGCATAGCTCCCCAACCAACATTGCTGAAGCCTGCTCTGATAAATAGATCTGAGAACGCCAAAGCACAGAGAATCCTGGCTCTCTCTCAAGCAGAACGGACCAGGTCTCTTAATTGAGAATAACCTCGATTGCTTCCTATCTGAAGAGAGTTACTATCTTAGTGTCAATAGTGAAACTGTCACAAGATCTGATGGGATAGTTGCCCATTGATGAGAGAAAGTTAAAAAATTTATAGTAATTTATGTATTTTTTATAGTTACCAATGACCCAGACTTAGCTGGTGCTAACTCTAATATTTTAGGGCCAAACACAAATTTTGCCCCCCAAACCCCAAAATTTGCATCAAAATCCAAAAATTAGATGTCCTATGTGGTTCTCCATACTTTTGTCCACTGCACATGCACAGTGTCCAGGAAGTAACGAAATTGGAGCCAAATCCTCATTCTTACAACCAGTGCCTGGTAAGCGTTATGTAAACAGCGGGGAGATATGAGTTCTCAACTCATGGGAGGGCCATCCCCGTCTGGGTCATTGGTAAGTATAAAAATATATAAATTACTATAAATTTTTTAACATTATTATACTGTACCAATGACCCAGACTTAGCTGAATAGAAAAAAGGCTGGAGGGCTTGGGACATAAGGGAAAACCCAATAGGCTCAATTACATGTAAACAGAATTATCCCCTCAAGGAGAAGAGGAGAACAGGTTTTACATGTATCTTTCTTGTTTGTATCAAAAAAGAAAGACACAATACCATTCCGTAATTGAGCACAATAACATCAATGATCTCTATTAACATCCAGTATAACCCATTATACTAATCTTTTTAAAGGAAAGCCAATAAATAAAGATAGTCCAGAGAATGAGACTCTTTATACTCATTTAAAAGTGTCCGAGGATTGTATATTACCGCTCGTATGACACGTGACATATACAAATGTTTCAAACCGAGCTACACTTTAAAAATATTACATAAATGAGATAGACATTAGCTTTACACTTAAAACTATCCTGGCACCGACTCGGAATTACTGACTCCAGAGGAGGTATTTCCTTGCTTTTCACTATAAAGCTGGTGATATAAGGGAACACCATCCCCCCCCCCCCCCTTCCCCTTGCTCTGGGTCAAATACCCCAGAACGAAGAGGGCAGCAGGACAGAGTCACTACTGAACAGAAAGACTGCATAACTATAGTTGCAACTGTTTAGTGGACGACATTATGAGCAACAGATAACGGACCTAAACATCGAAGGTCGCCAGAAATGGACTCAATATTTCTAAGATAAAAATTCGTGAACGTGGAAGGCTGAGACCAATATGCAGCCTTCATCAATCGGTAATAGCAACACTATTAGCATAAGCCCAAGATGTAGACAGCGCTCTTACTTAATGCGCCAAAATCTTAAGCACAGACTGTTGAGGTGAATATAATTTTTCATAAGCAGTATGGATAGTTAATTGAATCCATCTTGCAATAGAATGGACTGTAATGTCCTTTCTATTATGCAGCAGAGACAAAAAGAAATGCTTATGTCTCTTTCTGATAAACTCAGATCTATGTTTGTAAATACGCATGGCTCTAACCGGACAGAGCAAAGGCCTATGACCGTCTGAAGACAGCAGAGCCTTGATAACAATAGGTTCAGGATACTTATTTGGAGCCTGATTCTTAGCCAAAAATCCAACATTAGTAGTTAAAATAATAGTATTACCAACACTATGATAGTGAGAATCATCAACAGATAGTGCATGAAGCTCACTAACTCTTCTGGCAGAAGAGAAGGCTAAGAGAAAAGCTGTCTTATAAGATAAGAATTTGAAGTCCACTGTAGCAAGAGGCTCAAATGGCACTTCTTTTAGCTTCAGAAGAACCCAAGCTAAATTCCACTTGGGAATTAACCTGAGGGTTCTAGGTCTATTTATCGAAAAGTTTTTCACTAACTTAGATAAAGCGACATTAGATCCAATCTGTAACCTATCATGATAGGTATCCGATAGCATAGACCTATAACCCTTAATGGTTATTGGCTGCAGTCTGATCTTGTCAAACAAGTAGACCAGAAAATTAGCAATGTCTGGAATGGAGGAATCATAAAAATCAATAGAATGATCCCTACACCACCTATAGAAAACCTTCCACTTAGCAGCATAATTTAGCGAAGAGGAGGTCCTCCTACAATTAGAAATTGCGTCCACTGCCCATCCTGTAAAATGCTTGCCATGCAAGAAGGACCGCACAACAGAAATACATGAAGGTTGAGACCTTGCGGGTTGTGATGCAGTGTGCGCGATTTCCCCTGCGAAAGAAGGTCCTCCCGTGGAGGAAGCTTCCACGGAATGTCCCACAACAGACACCTGAGTAGATTTATCCATGGTCTCTGGGGTGACAGAGATGCAACCAACAGAAGCTTGCAGTGAGATTGCTTGATTTTTAGAAATATCTGCTGAATCAACAGAGCTGGAGGATACGCATATCCTATCATTCCGTTCCAAGAGATCGAGAGGGTGTCTACTGCAAACGCTCGAGGATCTGGGCATGGTGACACATACGTCTGCAATTGATTGTTGAGATGCGTCGCAAATAAATCTATCATTGGACGATCCCATTGGTAGCAAATCTGATTGAATACTCATTTGTTGAGAGTCCATTCTGATTGCAACATGCATCCTTTCCGAGAAAGGAAGTCTGCTAGAACGTTCAGGCGACCCGGTATATGACGGACCGATAGAAGAACTTGATGCTCTAGGACAAACAGAAGGATCCTTTCCATTGAATAACGGAATGGAATGAGTGCCTCCCTAGTTCCGAATGTACCCTACTACTGTCGAATTGTCGGACAGAATTTGAACATGCGAATTCTGAAGAATGTTCATTCCTTGACGTAGTGCAAGCCATATTGACATCATCTCTTGATGTTTATGTGCTTGTTTAGGAACTGCAGATCCCAAAGACCCTGGCACCTCGAATCCGTTGGGCTCAGAATTGCGTCCCAACCTGTTTGACTTGCATCCTTCATTATCGTAAAACTCGGATCCGGCAGTTGCAGTGGTACTCCCGGAGTTAAACACTGAATATCTGCCCCAGTCTGAATCTCTTGTTTCACTTGATTCGACAAGACGATGTTCGATTCGAGCGAATGAGTCTTCACACTCCAATTCTGAGATAAAATATATGTGGAGTGGACGAGTGCATAGCCGCTCCATCGGAATAAGATCTGCAGAGGGTCCGCACAAACCTGTCAGTCTCATGAATTCTCTCACTGTTACTACATCTGAGTGAAGACAAAAGCAAGCGTAACAACTGACTAATATCGCTCTGGTTAACGGCATGCGAACGAGATTGTTGTGCATCTCTAAGCTCATTCCCATGTGGGTGAATGATTTGGACGGCACTAGATCCGACTTCTTTTCATTTACTATGAAACCGATACGTCAGAGCAATTGAAGCAGACTCTGAACATCGTTCTGAAGCGTTAACTTGCTGCCATAACCCTGAAGAAATTCGTCCAAGTAGGCCGACGTTAGCACAGACGAATGAGCTCAGAAATGAGTCATTACTGAGATCATTATTCGAGTGAAGACCCAGGGCGCTAGGTTCAGACCAGAGCATCATTGCTCCAAACTGAAAACAACTCCTGGGACAGCGAAGCGAAGGTACTTTCTAAACGCCGGATGTACCATGACATAAAAGTACGTATCCTTGAGATCTATGCTCACAGCATAAGCGTTCACTCGAGTGCTAGCTCTGACCGATCGGATCGTCTCCATATAAAATTTTGGAGTCACGATCAGCTTGTTTATCCAGCTCAGATCTATAACTGAACGAAACGAGCTGTCTGATCTTGGAACCAGGAACAGGTGACTGCAGAAAACTGGAGATTCCTGGTTTTCTACGATGTCTATAGCGTTCTTGTCCAGAAGAGATTGAACTTCTGATAGAAGCAAATCTCTCTTCTGAACGTTTAATGGAAGCTGAGACCAGCGTGGACTTCAAGTTAACAGAGGTTTTTCCTTGAAGGACAGTTTAGACCTTCGGAAATAACCCCTTGCACCCATGGGTCATCCGTAATTGACAACCAATTGGTTAAGAATCTTGACAGCCTTCCACCCAATGGATCGCAATAGAGGTTTAGACCATCACCTCCTGGCCCTGCCAGGATTGCGGAAGGAGAAACCACGTCCTCCACGACCCGCACCTCGCCCAGTCGGCCTAGGGGCGTCTGACCGGATATCTCGGCGAGCATTATGACCCCTATGTGAGTCGCTACTCAGACGGTCTCCTGAGTAAGACGTAGAGGCTTTCTTAGATCCTTTATAGGAACTTCCTTTGGACGTATTCACCCCCGAAGTACCTGCCTTACTCCTCCCTGCTTAGTCTGACTTTTTCAAAGCGGAATTAAAAGCAGAGAATCCGAAGCTTTCTTAGTAATCTGATTATAGATTGTAGAAAGCTTAACATCGAAGAGAAGCTCTCCTGAGACCGGAGAGAGTTTTTTCACCTTACTATCCACTCTTGTGGATGCAGCAAGGGCAGCATCACGTCTGACTAACTCCAAATTTGCCACTGAAAGGGCGGAGTTATACGTAGAATATGCTATAGCCCTTGAAAGAACTCTTAAGGAAGTTTGAACATCCTGGAATTCTTTCCCTTCGAGACGTAGTGATAATGCTCTGGTAAGGTGATCTGCGTGAGATAATGCGTCTAAATTAATTCTATTAGACAAGATTGTCGTCTCCAGTATACTGGAGTTAATATACATGGACGCCGGCAATGACAATTCCAGGTCTTCAGCCTAGTCGTCCAAATGCAGAGGAACTCTCGGCACGCCTTGTCCTGCCGGTTCAAATCTATGTCTAGCATTGATGAAAGGCAGCTGTATAGCGCTAGGCGATTAGAAACCGGATTTGCCAGTCTTAGAGGCTAACTTGAATATAGCGTCATTCAAAAGTTCAAATGTCCGTGACATTTCTGGACTGGGTTGGAAACTCAAGGACAGTGTCCCTAATCTGGCCAAAAAAGTCTGTGTCCAGTGACGCTTTCAGTTTCTTATCAGGTAAGCAGAATTTGGGTCAGGAGAAACAACTTCTAAAAGGTGATGCCGGATGAAATCTACGGCCACCTTAAGTTGTTCAGAAAGGGAAAATTTCAGCTGTGCTGATTCCCTTTTACCATCGCCTGGACCACATAAGAAGCTCAGTCGTCCCTTACTGACTCTGCAGGGGAGTAAACCGACCCAGCTTGCTCAGACAGTTTCTTTACTGAAAAAGTTTCTGATAGCTGCTGGGAGCTGTGATGAATTGAGCTATCTGTGATAGCAAGTCTGTCACGGAGGCCTGTGGAGCCGCGGTCTTATGTAATTTAGCCGCTGGAAGCTCCAGGGACGTTAATTCCTGCATACTGATATGCGAACGTCCCATCTGGAAAGGCCTCGTGTCCTTGGCTAGCGGATGGCATGACCTGATCGACGTGGACTCCCTGGTATGCGAAGCAGGCTGGATATCTGCAGTCACATAGCCAAGGTGTGGTCGTGTGTGCTGACGTGAGGATGAGGAAGCCAATAGACAAGCCACGTCAGACTGTCTATGCGACAGAGCGTCCCGAGCAGGAGGAGTGGACGTATGCTCCGACTAACGAACGTTACATACAACAACATCTCGGCCCAGATGTTGTTGTAAGAGGCGGAGGCCTCTCTCGCTCGCGGTCCGGATAGACCTGGATGAGCTAGCTACCGGACTGACTGGCTTCCTCCCTACCATCCTCCGATCCGTCGTCGCCGAGTGTGCGTGATTCGAGATTATAGTGCTCGCAACACCCCTTCTCCTCTCCTGGACCGCAACGGACGAACCCGGCATCACAAACATTTCGTGAATGATTGCTTCACCGGGGAAGCTAGCGGGCAACAAGTGACCGTCGATCCTACGTGGGACCTCTTAGGCACTTGCCGCATACCTTGAGCACTTTGCCGCTAGCTCATTATTGTGACAACGGAAGCATACTTTTGAAGACATCATGGAAACATCACCCTGTTCTTGTTCCTCTGAAAAAGAGACTGAAAACACTAGAGTGACCCTGTGGAGAGAGAACCGGCATGGACCTCTCACCACTAACAATATACTGTGACACACGTCTCCAACGTTTGTCATCTAAATTGGCACACACTGAGCAAGAATTAGTGCAAGTACACAGACTACAACAAATACAATGACCATGAGAATAAGAGGAAGACTTCCTCGATTTACAATTGAACAATATTCTTTCATTTTGAAAAGATATTAAACAGTCATCGTCCTCACACCAACCCTTGAAAACAAAGATACATAATAATAATAATCCATTACAAACATTTCGAAAATTAATTCAAAAGAAAATGAAAGTGTCAATGACACTGTAGCTCAACTTGTCAAGACAAAGACAAAGACATGTACATGTATAGTATGTGACACAGAAATGACAAACATCTAGGTAATGACCTGATAACAAAGGTACATATAAGGTATTGTAACAGTCTGTACATAAATACTGACCGTTGCCTGTAACAAATGTATAGGTAAAGTATTGTAAAGATGGGTGACAGTCAGATGCTAAACTAGAAAAGAAATCTTTGAGTCCCTGAGTGGGTCTGACTGAACCCCAAAATATTTGTCTCATAGTACAGTGATAACAAAGGCACCCCAAAACACACTCGTTCCTGTCCCAAAGTGAAAACAAAGGTACCCAAGAAGTTTTGTGAAGATCAGTTCATAAATACGAGCTGTATAGAACTTGTGACAAAAAACTGATTGGACCTAATTTCGGTACAAAATGGCCACTGGCAGCCATCTTGAATTTTGGACTGTACCCAGAAACACTCATTCTCGTCCCAAGGTGATAACAAAGGTACCGAAGAAGTTTTGTGAAGATCGGTTCATAAATACAGCCTCTACCCTGAGCCGTATTGACATGTGTGCTTACATTGTGTAAGTAGCACTGAATAAATCAAAGTTCATCTAATTTGCATAATTTCTGCATGAAAAAAACCCCTTACAATATGTAATGTATTCCATGTTACTAAACATTCATACAAAAATTTATTCAAATCAGAATTTTCATACAGAAGTTCTGTACAAAAGACTGATTACACTAATTTTGGTACAAAATGGCTGCTGGTGGCCATCTTGAATTTCGGACCACATCCCAAAACACTCGATCTCATCCCACGGTGATAACAAAGGTACCCAAGAAGTTTCGTAAAGATTGGTTCATAAATATGGCCTCTAGTCTGAGCCATATAGAAGTTGTGTACAAAAAACTGATTAGACCTAATTTTGGTACAAAATGGCCACTGACAGCCATCTTGAATTTTAGACCGCACCCAGAAACACTCGTTCTCGTCCCAAGGTGATAATAAAGGTACCCAAGACATTTTGTGAAGATCAGTTCATAAATACAGACTCTAGTCTGAGCCGTATTGACATGTGCACTTACTGTGTGTAAGTCGCACTGAAAAAATCAAAGTTCATCTAATTTGCATAATTTCTGCACGAGAAAAAAACCCGTATTATATGTGATGTTTCCCATGGTACTAAACATTCACACAAAAAATTATTCAAATGAGCGCTTTCATATGGAAGTTCTGTGCAAAAATCTGATTGCACCCAATTTTGTACAAAATGGCTGCCATCGGCCATCTTGAATTTCGGACCGGACCCCAAAACACTCGTTCTCGTCCCACGATGATACCAAAGGTACCCAAGAAGTTTCGTAAAGATCGGTTCATAAATACGGCCTCTAGCCCACGCCGTATTGGCATTTGCACTTACAGTGCTGAAAGTAACACCAAAAAACATCAAAATTAGTCTAATTTGCACAATTTAATCACGAGAAAAAAAAACATATATGTGATGTATCCCATGGTACTAAACATTCATACAAAACACTATTCAAATCAGAGCTTTCATATGAAAGTTCTGTACAAAAAACAGATTTCTGCATCGTCGGTACAAAATGGTGGCTGGCAGCCATCTTGAATTTTGGAACGCACCCAAAAACACTCGTTGTCGTCCCACGGTCATAACAAAGGTACCCAAGAAGTTTCGAAAAGATCGGTTCACAAAAGCTCAAGTTTGGCTTTGCCAAAGTTGAGCTAAAAATGTTTTCAAAAAATTTTCAAGATGAGCCCAAGTTCCCAATGGGAACAATGAGCCCAAATGGATCCCCAAAAAGCCTAAGTAAGAACAAAAATTTTTAAAACATGTTTAAAAATTGATGTTACACTTACAGACAATATTAATGTATCTGGCTATGAGTAGAACTAATAGAAGACAAGGAATCACTGTCAGAAGTAACCGTTGTCAACATAAGTGAATAAAACTGGAAACAAGACTCCAGGCACTGATAATATGGCCCGAAATCTGTAACCAATTTAAACACTATCCGATGTAAAACAGAGGCTTCCTGAGAAGAAATTGCAGTACATCGGATGGTAGATGCATGACCGAAACCCTTAACCACCCTAGGGTGAGGACGTAACCATGGGAAAAAACAGAATAAACATTCTGTTACCAAGCCAAAACTCCCAAGAAATTTCAGTAAAAAAATTACAAAAATTATGCCAAAAGCATGGGAGAATAGCAAGGGGGGTATTAAGGAAAGGGAGAGAGGAAACTCTGAATAAACTGTGGAAATTTCATAGCAAGAATGTAAAAACTTCACACCTATGCCCCGAAATTAGGTAACATGAAATAATTCTGCATAAAAATTATAAGTTGCAGCCCTGAACACATCCTTCCACTGTTTCTTCCTCTCATCCTCTTATTTCATCCTTAGATCCACCATTTCTTTCATGATTTTGTGTCTGGCATCATTTAACTGAGATTTATAAGCACAAATATCAGTGAGATGTTACTGATTTCAGGGCCAAACAAAGAATGAGGATTTGGCCCCAATTTCGTTACTTTCTGGACACTGCGCATGCGCAGTGGACAAAAGTATGGAGGACCACATAGGACATCTAATTTTTGGATTTTGATGCAAATTTTGCGGATTGGGGGGCAAAATTTGTGTTTGGCCCTAGAATATTAGAGTAAGCTCCAGCTAAGTCTGGGTCATTGGTACAGTATAAAAGTTAAAAAATTTATAGTAATTTATATATTTTTTATACTTACCAATGACCCAGACTTAGCTGGTGCTAACTCTAAAAAATCTAGGGCCAAACACAAATTTTGCCCCCCAATCCCCAAAATTTGCATCTAAAACCAAAAGAAATCATGTCCTAAAGGACCTCCATACTTTGCCCCCACTGCGCATGCGCAGTGTCAAGGACGTTCCGAAATTGGCGGCAATCACCATTCTTACTGGCAGTGCCTGGTCAGCGCTATGTACTCAGCGGGGAGGTAAGAGTTCCCAACTCCTGGGAGGGCCATCCCCGTCTGGGTCATTGGTAAGTATAAAAAATATATAAATTACTATAAATTTTTTAACATTTTTATACTGTACCAATGACCCAGACTTAGCTGAATAGTAAAAAGGCTGGAGGGCCTAGGACATAGAGGAAAACTATATAATATAGAGTCAACCCCTCAAGGAGAAAAGGAGTATTAGGCTTTACATGTATCTTTCTTATTTTATTATAAATTAGAAAGATACAATACCCTTCATAATTGAGCACAATAACATTCATGTTCTCTATTAACATCCAGTATAACCCATTATACTAATTATTTTTAAAGTAAGCCAATAAATAAAGTTAGTCCAGAGAATTGAGACTCTTTATATTCATTAAAAGTGTCCGAGGATTGTATATTAACGCCCGTTTGACACTTGACATGTACAAATGCTTCACACCAAGCTACACTTTAAAAATATGACATGAATGAATTTTTAACATTAATATTACACTTTAAAACCATCCCGGAAACGACTCAGAATTACTGACTCCGGAGGAGGAATTCCCTTGCTTTTCACTATAAAGCAGGTGACCTAAGGGAACACCCTCCCCCCCCACTTCCCCTTGGTCAAATAGCCCAGAGTGAAGAGGGCAGCAGGACGGAGTCACTGCCGGAACAGAAAGCCTGCATAACTATAGTTGCAACTGTTTGTGGACGACATTCTGAGCAACAGATAACGGACCTAAACAATGCAGGTCTCCAGAAATGGACTCAATATTTCTGAGATAAAAATTCGTGACTGTGGATGGCTGAGACCAATAAGCAGCCTTCATTAAATCTGTAATAGCAATACTATTAGCATAAGCCCAAGATGTAGAAAGAGCTCTTACTTCATGAACCGAAATCTTAAGCACAGACTGCTGGGAAGAAGATAAACTTTCATAAGCAGTACGGATAGTTAATTGAATCCATCTAGCAATAGAATGGACCGAGATGTCCTTTCTATTAGGCATCAGAGACAGAAAGAAACGTTTTCGTCCCTTTCTGATAAACTGAGATCTCTGTTTATAGATACGTAACGCTCTAACAGGACAGAGTAAAGGCCTACGCCCGTCTGAAGACAGAAGAGCCTTAATAACAATAGGTTCCGGATATTTATTAGGAGCCTGATTCTTAGCTAAAAATCCCACATTAGTAGTGAAGGTGATAGTGTTCCCGACACTACGATAGTGAGAATCATCCACCGACAGTGCATGAAGCTCACTGACTCTTCTAGCAGAAGAGAAAGCTAAGAGAAAAGCTGTCTTATAAGACAAGAATTTGAAATCTACTGTCCCAAGAGGTTCAAATGGCTTTTCCTTCAGTTTAAGAAGAACCCAAGCTAAATTCCACTTAGGAATTAACCTAAGAGTTCTGGGTCTATTTATCGAGAAGTTTCTAACTAACTTAGATAAAGAGACATTAGATCCAATTTGTAAACTATCATGATGTGCATAGGTATCAGATAACATAGACCTATAACCCTTAATAGTAACAGGCTGCAGTTTGATTTCGTCAAACAAGTATACTAGAAAGTTTGCAATGTCTGGTATGGAGGGATCAAAAATATCAAGAGAATGATCCCTACACCAACGACGAAAAACCTTCCACTTAGCCGCATAGTTTAGTGAAGAGGAGGTCCTCCTACAGTTAGAAATCGCGTCCACGGCTCGTCCTGTAAAGTGCTTGCCATGCAAGAAGGACCGCACAATGGAAAAACGTGAAGGTTGAGATCTTGCGGGTTGTGATGAAGTCGACATGGTTTCCCCTGCGAAAGAAGATCCTCCCGTGGAGGAAGCTTTCGCGGTAGGTCCCACAACAGACACCTGAGTAGATTTATCCACGGTCTCTGTGGAGACAGAGATGCTACCAACAGAATCTTGCACTGAGATTATTTTATCTTTAGCAATATTTGCTGAATCAACGGCGCTGGAGGATATGCTTATCCTATCATTCCGTACTGCAAATGCTCTTGGATCTGGACACGGAGACACATACGTCTGCAACTGATTGTTGAGATGTGTCGCAAATAAGTCTATCATTGGCCGTTCCCACTGGTAGCAAATCTGATTGAATACTTGTTTGTTGAGAGTCCACTCCGACGGCAACAAGCGACCCTTCCGTGAAAGGGAGTCTGCTAGTACATTCAGACGACCCGGTATATGACGGACCGAAAGTAGAACCTGATGTTCTAGAGCAAACAGAAGGATTCTCTCCGTTAGACTGAATAACGGAACGGAATGAGTGCCTCCCTGGTTCCGTATATACACCACTACTGTCGTATTGTCGGACAGAATTTGGACATGAGCTTTGTGAATAATGTCCATCCAATGACGTAACGCAAGCCAAATTGACATCATTTCCTTGATGTTTATGTGCTTGGTTAGGAACTGTGGATCCCAAAGACCCTGGCATCTCGAAACAGTTGGGATCAATGTTGCACCCCAACCTGTTTGACTGGCATCCATCATAATGGTAAAACTCGGATCCGGCAACTGCAGTAGAACTCCCTGAGTTAACCACTGAATGTTTGCTTAAGTCTGAATCTCTCGTTTCACTTGATCTGATAAGAGAACGTCTATGTCGAGCGAATGAATTTTCACACTCCAATTCTGAGTCAAGAAAATTTGGAGAGGACGTGTGCGTAACCGCCCCATCGGAATGAGATCTGCAGCGGCTCCGCACAGACCTATCAGTCTCATGAACTCCCTCGCTGTGACTTTGTCTGCGTGCAGACAATAGCGAGCGTAACAACTGACTAATTTCGCTCTGGTTAACGGCAGACGAACGAGATTGTTGTGCGTCTCGAAGCTCATTCCCAGATGTGTGAATGACTTGGACGGCACCAGATCCGACTTCTCCTCGTTTATTATAAAACCGAGACGTCGGAGCAATAGAAGCAGATTCTGCACATCGTTCTGAAGCGTTAACTCGTTGCCGTACCTCTGAAGAATGTTGTCCAGGTAGGCCGGCGTTACCGCAGACGAATGAGCTCGGAAAAACATCATTACCGAGTTCATTACCCGAGTGAAAGCCCAGGGTGCTAGATTCAATCCGAAGCACATCGCCCGGAATTGATACACCACCCCTAGGACTGCGAAGCATAGATACTTTCTGAATGTCGGATGTACCATGACGTGAAAGTACGCATCTTTGAGATCTATGCTTGTTGCATAATCGTTCACCCGAATACTCGCTCTGACCGATCGAATCGTCTCCATATAAAACTTCGGAGCGACGATCAGCTTGTTTATCCAGCTCAAATCTATGACTGGACGGAACGAGCCGTCTGGTTTCGGAACCAGAAACAGATGGCTGTAGAATCCCGGTGTCTCCTGGTTTTCTACGACCTCTACCGCGTTCTTCCCTAAAAGAGACTGCACCTCTGATAACAGAGCGTCTCTTTTCTGCGGATTTGACGGAAGTTGAGTCCATTTTGGACTTCGAGTTAATGGAGGCTTTCGTTTGAAGGATATCTTTAGACCTTCCGAAAACACCCCTCTCACCCAAGGGTCGTCCGTAATCGACGCCCACTCTTGTGAAAAACTCGACAACCTTCCGCCAACCGGCACGCGATAGAGGTTGAAGCCATCACCTCCTGGACCTGCGAGGTCTGCGGTAGGAGAAACCACGTCCTCCGCGACCCACACCTCGTCCGGTCGACCTCGGGGCATCCGACCGGTTGTCCCGGCCCAAAGGACGTCCCGCACGTGAGTCGCTGCCTTGACGGTCTCTTGAATAAGACCAAGAGGACGCACCGGAACCTCTATAGGAATCTCTCTTGGGCGCATTAGACCCAGAAGTGCCTGTCTTACTCTTATCTGCCGTGTCCGACTTCTTAGAAGCAGATTTAAACAGCAGAGAATCCGAAGCTTTCTTAGTAATTTTATCGTAAATTGCAGAAAGCTTGCCGTCGAAGAGAAGTTCTCCGGAGACCGAAGCGACTCTGAGAGAGTTCTTCACCTTACTATCCACGAGTGTGGATGTAGCTAGGGCTGCGTCACGTCTAACCAACTCCAGGTTTGCCACTGAAAGGGCGGAGTTACACGTGAAATAAGCTACTGCCCTTGAAAGAAGTCTTAAAGAGGATTGTATATCCTGGAATTCTTTCCCCTTGAAGACGCAGTGATAACGCCTTAGTAAGGTGGTCTGCGTAAGATAAAGCATCTAAACTGGCTCTGTTAGACGAAATAGTCGTCTCCAACAACAATAGACGCAGACGACAGTAATGATAATTCTAAGTCTTCCGCCTCATCGTCCATACGCAGAGGAACTCTCGGGATACCCTGTCCTGCTGTATCGAATTTATTCCTTGCATTAATGAAAGGCAGGTTAAGAGTATTGGCGGACAAGAAACCCGCTTTTCCTGTTTTGGAAGCAAGTTTGAATATAGCGTCGTTCAATAATTCAAATGTTCTTGTGACATTATTGGACTGAGACGGAAACTCGGGAGCGATGTCCCTGAACCGCTCAAAGAAATCAGTGTCCAATGACGCTATAATTCTCTTGTCCGGTACCGCAGCAGTCTGGCCCGATGGAACAACTTGAGGAAGAAAGTGCCGGATGAAGTCCACGGCAGCTTTATGTTGTTCCGAAAGGGATAGCTCCAAGTCATCCGTATCCCTTTCACCATCCGGTCGGACCTCATGATGCTCCCGGTCGTCCGCACCCGATGCTTCGGCGGAGCGTACCGACCCAGCGCCGTCGGATAATTCCCGATCAGACACCGTTTCTGTCGGTTGCTGGGATGCTGCGATAAGTTGTGCTATTTGAACAAGCACGTCCGACACTGAGGCCTGCGGAGGCGCAGTCTTTCGCTGCTTCGCCGAGGGCAGCTCCGCATCTGGTGACACCCGCATACTCTTCCTATGCGAACGTCCGGAGTCAACCGGCCTCGTGTCCCTGGCTACCGGATGGCGTGACCTGGTCGCCGAAGAATCCCTGATCGGCGAAGCTGGTAAAATATCGGCGGTCACGTAGCCAAGGTGCGGTCGTGTGCGCTGGTGAGAGGAAGAAGCCTGAGCAGTCTCAGCGGACTGCCTATACAACGGAGCATCCCGAGCGACGGACGTGTGCTCCGCTTGCGACACATTTTGTACCACAACATCTGGTCCCAGATGTTGTTGTACGAGAGAGGGGCCTCTCTCGCTTGCGGCCCGGCTGGACCTGGACGAGCTAGGAACCGGACTCGAAGGCTTCCTCCGATCTCTCCTACTATCCACCGTCACTGGGTGTGCACGTTGAATGTTTATAGTGCTCGCATCACCCAACATTTCCTCCTGGACCGCATCGGATGAACCCGGCTGCCGAACCATTCGGTGAATGGACGCTACACCGGGCGAGCTAGCGGACGACATTTGTCTTATCTCCATGAGCACTTTTGCCGCTAGCTCTGTATTCATTTGTGACGATGGAAGTGCACTTGCGGAAGATAACATGGAAACATCACCCTGTTCTTGTTCCTCTGAAATAGAAACTGATAGAGTAGAGTGACCCTGCGGAGAAAGAGCCGGCATAGCCCTTTCTCCACTAACAACATATCGTGACACACGTTTCCAATGTTTGTCATCCCAATATTGACATATTGAACAGGGATTAGTGCGGGTACACTGACTACAATTAATACAATGATCATGAAAGTCAGAGGAAGATTTCTTCCTATTACAATTTGAACAATATCCTTTCATTGTGAAAAGTCAACAAGTCCTAGTACTCGCACAAACCCCTAAACAAAAAGATACATAATAACATGATCCATTAATATAGAAAAAACAATTGAAAATCAAAATAATTTTTGAAAAATATTTTTTCAGCGAAGCCCAAGTTTCTGAAAAGTAACGTTGAGCCCCAATGGATCCCAAGGCTAAGTGTGGTCAAAAATTTTAAAATTATATTAAATAATTAATGCAACACTTACGGATAATAATAATGTATTTTATAGTGAGATAAACTACTCCAAAGGCAAACAGCCCCCCTCAAAAGAGACTGTTGCCAATGTAAACAAACAGTGTAAAAACACCAGAAAACATGGCTCCAGGCACTGACAATACTGGCCCGAAATCAGTCATTAAAATTACACACTATCTGATGCAAAACAGAGACTCCCAGGGGAGAATCTGCAGAACATCAGATGGTAGATGCAGAACACAACGTTTATACACCCATGGGTGAAAACGTAAATATGGGGAAAATAACAGAATTCATTCTGTAACCAAGCTAATTCTCCCAAGAGAATTTAGAAATGATCTTTCTCAAAAATATGCCAAAAGCATGGGAGAATAGCAAGGGGGGACTTAGAAGACCAGGGGAGAGAAAACATTGAATAAGCAGTGCAACTTTATAGCAAGAATGACAACAACAGGCCCATGCCTCGAAAATAGGCAACTTAACATAATTTCATAAAAATTTTAAGTACAGCCCTGATTATTTTTTGTCACTCCTTTTTCCTCTCCTCCTTCTATATCCTCCTTAGAATCACCATTTCTCCAATAATTACGTGTCTGGCATCCTTTAAACTGATATTTACAAGCACAAAGATCAGTGAGATGTTGACTGATGAAGGGCCAAACAGAGAATGATAATTGGCGCCAATTTCGGAACGTCCTTGACACTGCGCATGCGCAGTAAGGGCAAAGTATGGAGGTCCTTCAGGACATGATTTCTTTTGGTTTTAGATGCAAATTTTGGGGATTGGGGGGCAAAATTTGTGTTTGGCCCTAGTTTTTTAAGAGTTAGCACCAGCTATGTCTGGGTCATTGGTACAGTATAAAAATATAGGCAACTTAACATAATTTTATAACAAAATTTTAAGTTACAGCCCTGATTATTTTCTGTCACTCCTTTTTCCTCTCCTCCTTCTCTATCCTCCTTAGAATCACCATTTCTCCAATATTTATGTGTCTGGCATCATTTAAACTGAGATTTACAAGCACAAAGATCAATGAGATGTTAACTGATGAAGGGCCAAACAAAGAATGGTGATTGGTGCCAATTTCGGAACGTCCTTGACACTGCGCTTGCACAGTGGGGGCAAAGTATGGAGGTCCTTTAGGACATGATTTCTTTTGGTTTTAGATGCAAATTTTGGGGATTGGGGGGCAAAATTTGTGTTTGGCCCTAGATTTTTTAGAGTTAGCACCAGCTAAGTCTGGGTCATTTATACAGTATAAAAATATATACATAATCTTAACCCTATCAGGGAGCGAGCTGAGGTGACCAACATAAAATCATGACTTGTCTGGGCCTGATGGAGGAGTAACTACTGCCTCCATTACTAGCTTTTCCTCCAGTTCTGCAAGAGAGAGTGGAGGGATGAGAAGAAGCTACATGCCTGTTTTAGTGAGAGGATTATTTAGTAAACTGACGATGAATAGATCCTCTACATCCAATTGAATTTTCAGAGTAAAAGCATATTCATCAAGAGGGAGCAGAGATGACAAAAATTCATCATAACAGTCATACCTTTTGAGAAAAGTCAGAATAGTAGAATAAGGCGGATATTGATGCTCTAGAAGGAAGTTGATTACTGATGGTAGAAAAAGCGTCATGAGCTAAAGACGATAGCAACAGACTCGAAAGAGAGGAAGATTGTAAAAGGAATTGAAGCAGATCTTCTCTACACCATAAAAAAATATGACAAGAAGTATGTAAATTGCCATAAGGATGGTTAAAATATACTTCACAATCAGTATCTTTGTCAGAAAGTAAGAACAAGCAAATCATGACAAGAAGACAAGAGTCACAGAAGTAGACATACCAGATCTAGAGTGTGAAAAGTCATGACTCTGTATGGGAGCAGGTGCAATAGAGCAATGAGCGTAAAAGAAACAACTATAAGAAATGGAATGGAAAATAGCAGTTGAAGGATTCTATTCCATAGGAGTATAAAAAACAAGGATAAAAATAAGAGGTAATCGCATCGCATTTCGCTATGCAAAATTCAGAAAAAGCTATGCAATCATTAAATATGCATAGCAAAATGCGATTCACATTCTCAAGTTCCATATCATGGTGGACAGTGGGCATTAGTCCTAACTAGTAACTGCTTTTCTGGTAGAAATAGGATGGCTCAACGGCAAATCAGCAGTTCATGGACCACCAGGTAGAACACCTGGTGGTCCATGAACTGCCAATTTGCCTCCAAGTCCTCAAGTATCCACTCAAGTAAAAAAGTTAACTGGGGATAGATGCCCACTGACACAATGGCAGAGTACCAAATCAGTATGTCTGTACCATATTTGTTTTTCTTCAAGTAGGCCTACCACTAATATACATGTAACTGAGTGCCAAGTGTTTTCTGGGGAACAAAAGCACTCATTATTGTATATTGAATTTGAAACATAAAAGATGGAAAGAGCCAGGACAAACTGACTGCTTAGCTGTGTTTACCATGAGCTCTGTGCATTAACACATCCAGTAGCGACTGCATCAAATGGATAACACAAATGACCAGGAAGCTTACATTGTACTGAGGCTGATGAAAACCAGTAGACTTATATACCTGCAAACTGGCTTTCCAATATATACATGCAACTATTAACCTCAGTAGGTGGGCTATATGTTGGGGTGTTGCTGTTTGCGGAAAGAGCAAGAGTACAGTGAACACCCCCATGTGGTATGTCCTTTCCTGGTGGGGACATTAGGAGTCTGTAAACTCCTACCCAGGGTTGTTAGGCTCTCATTCTCAGTGATCCCCGAATGAATGACAAGAGCCAAAATGGATACTATAGCACCCTGCAGTACTGTCACGATCCATAGGAGTATCAAAAAAAAACATACAGATCTATCAAGAGAAACCGATGATCCATAATCACTCCTGAAGTCCGATGGGTTATGCTCAATGAACATGACGAATCAACAGTTCCGCAAACAGAATACCAAATAGAAGTGGCAAAACATGATGTGGTATAATAAGCGACACTATCTCAATGATCTGACCCCACTGAAGGTGGCATTGATGCATCAGGTACATGAGAATCTGCTGAGAGAGTGTAGTAAGATAGAAGAAAGATACATCAGGTACATGAGAATTGATGCATCAGGTACATGAGAATCTGCTAAGCAAGTGGACTAAGATAGAAGAAAGAGCCAGGACAGGGAGCTACCTGAGTGTTTATCTGTACTCTCCGCAAGCTTGTGTATTAACAAGCCCGGAAATAAGTAGCTTGGATGGATAATACACTTGAGACGGACTGCTTATAGAGTACTTTGGTTGCTGAAAACCCAATATATGAAATAACTTGCTAAAAGGCTTTCATAAAATGAATAGAAGAGGCCATAAAAAAAGAACCTCTGTTTCTCAGGCCCGCATGCATGGTCATTTTTGGTGCGCATGCATCCTTTTTATGACACCAAAAAATCTTCCAAAAAAAATTTGAGATATTGTGCTCATTTCGGTAAATCGATATCGATGCGTTCGCAAATTTTAAATTGACACACTTCAAGCTTTTTCTACATCATACTTTAATAAAGTGGGTGGGTTTTAGCAATATTCATGACAGAAAGTGTTTTATTCTGTAAAGGTAAGTCATAATGACAGCAAGAAGGAAGGTGTCTTTCAGTCTGACAACAAACAGTTACAAAGGGGAATGGTCAATTCGCACCATGTTTGATTCGCACAAACCCTCAGAAAGTCTGCAAAGTCAGGTGCTATGTTGAATGGAACACAGTCTCCTGGCATTTATTTTTAGTAACATTTGTTTGTAAATGGCCGGCATTGGGAATTTGTGTACTGTTATTTGAAACCGTTACTAGTTTCCCAGTTAATTTAAATAAATGCATTTGAGATGCAGGATAATTGGATAACTAATAGTAACCGTTGCTTGATATAAAAGTAACAGTCATAGTTGAAAATAAATCGTATATAGGCAGGTATGTGCAGTCGAATTGGTTAATAAAAACACGCAAACATTCGTTTTGTATTTCATTTTCAGACTTCCAAAAAATATGATTTATGGATGAACTGCCCGTTCAAATGGGTTGTGATAATTTTGAATATAATGGGGAAAAATTGCGATTCACGATTTTATTAGGCAGGTTGTGAAAGGATTTTTTTTTTTGGTAAAATAAATCTCTGAAAGTTGGCACTTCGACATTTGATTTGTCCCAAAAACATTTCAACCCGAGACGTTTCACCAACGAGGCGTTTCGTGACTTTCGTCCTGTGTTATAATTTTCACGTTTCACTGAAAAAACAAACATTCAAACCCCACTTCATTTACGACCCAACACCCCTGTGGAGAATAACCAATATATTTGCGAAATGTTGCGTGTCCACCAGGCGTTTGGGTGGGCGTCAAATTACCAGAAACAACCTCTCGGGGAGAAAATAAAAAGAAAAAAAAAACGCCCACCCGCATGCTTTTTTGGAAAAAATGGCCTGAGAAACAGACAATCAACTTTGTACGGCCAGAACAACAATGAACCTCAGTATGTGAGCTAGATGGAAAGGTGCTTCTAAAAGTGTTAGCGGAATTCATATATCAAGCACCCCCATATGTTGCGCTCTTACCAATGCAACGTTCACATAATGAGACCATCAGAGATGTAAGTTCCAGCAAGTCAAAAAGCCGGAATTTCATAACAGGGGTAATATAAGTCCAAACAAGTCAAAAAAAGGCAAAATAATCACACTTGATGCAATCATAACTAGACACTGAAAGCTCAAGCCTCACCCCAGGTTGATTTGGGCTCATTTGAGCTCAGATCCGCCTGAGGTGAGGTCGAGTCTTGCAAAGACTAGCACACAACATGTTGGGTTCACCTAAGGCACAACAGCTGATTTAGCTGTAACAGCAGACAGTTCACCGCTGAATTCAATAGCAAAGAATGAAACACCTCGGATGTTCCATAAAAATCACAGTAAAAATCACTTGAATCCGAGTACAAATATCTCCACAACAAGAATATTCATGTCTCTGAGCATAGACTAGGAAAGGCACAAAACAATAACAAAAATCCGGAATTCTGGAAAAGGCCAGAAAGCTGATATCCCTGGACCCTAAATTTTGACCCAAGACAGAGGGTAGGCTCTCGAAACTGGTGTCCCTGATGTCATAGTGCCACTAATGGACCCAGAATGATTGACATCTATAGACATCAAGCCTACCCTAGTATGTGAGCTTGATGGAAGGTGCTGCTAAAAGCGTTAGCAGATATCATACAGAAGGCACCCTTATATGTTCTACCCTTACTGAAAGCAACAATCACATTATGAGTCCGTAGACTCTGACCATTGATGTAGGGTAGGCTCTTGAAACCAGTTGTCCCCGACTTCATATCAGCAGTAAGTTGCAGAACTGGAATGACTGACATCCATGGACATCAAGCTTACCGTAGTATGTGAGCTTGATGGAAAGGTGCTGCTAAAGTATAGGCAAAAAATGATACAGCAAGCACCCTCCCATGTGTTGCGACTTACCAAACGCAATGCTCACATTATGAGTCTGACTCTGACACAATATGCAGGGTAGGCTCTCGAAACTGGTTGTCCCTGATGGCATAGCGCCAGTCAGTAGCGGACCCAGAATAATTGACATCTGAGGACATCAAGTCTACCCTTGTATGCGAGCTTGATGGAAAGGTGTTGCTAAAAGCATTGGCAGAAATCATATAGCAAGCACCCGCATATGTTGCACCCTTACCAAATGCAAAACTCACATTATGTTATCTGAGATGTAGGGTAGACTCTTTAAACCGGTAGTGCCTGATGCTTTAACCTTAACACCAGTATCAGACTGGGAATGATTGACATCCTGAGACGTCAAGCCCACCCAAGATAGTACTGCAGAGATGATTATACGGTCAGACTGGGATCAAGAGCCTTTCAAGGAATTCCTTTCAGCTCCTGGCTCTGATCCAGCAGTACTATATATTTATTATTGTCTAAAGTCTCACGTCACCCAAAAACCTAAATAACTGTGACAGGTTCATCTATGAAAGAACTGCAACAGAATCTTGACCTGTAACGATACAATTCTTATTATCATCAATGACAGAAGGAGGTGACACAGGAGAAACTGACAGCACCCCCAGATCCCTTTCAAGAAAAATATTTGAGAATGGACCTCACTAGGGAACACAAATTTTAGTTTAGATGCCGTAAATGGCGGAAATAATGAAAGTGTCAATGACACTGTAGCTTAACTTGTGTGTTGTGTTTGATGAAAAGGATAATGTTCAATGTTTATAAAAGGATTATGAAATAAGACAAGAATTGTGATAATTGGGAATATGTTCATTTCTGTTCCCTGTATGCTATGTTTATGATAAAAATAATATGAGGTGTACACTGTACTAAAGATCTGAGGGGTGGGTTAATATGACCTCACAGTTAATATATGTGGCCCTCACAGTTAACATATATCAACAAAATTACAATGAAATTATTCCAAAATGAGTCATCCTATCAAGTTACATTAAAATCCCTTCATAAATATGGCCTGTAGACTGTGCTAAAGGTTTTCGGGCTTCGGGCCCCTGTAGCCGTCAGTTTTCCAATTGCGTCCAAAGGGGACGTTCTCATCTAGACATTATATGAAGTCAACCTACCAAGTTACAATGAAATCCCTCCATAAATACGACCTGTAGACTGTGCTAAAGGTTTTCGGGCTTCAGGCAGCCATCAAGGCTGAATGATCGTGACCAAAAGGGGACGTTCTCATCTGGACACTATTTGAAGTCATCCTACCAAGCTACAATAAAATCCCTTCATAATTATGACCTGTAGACTGTTCTAAAGGTTTTCGGGCTTTGGGCCCCTGAAGCCGTCACAGTTGCCCACTCGTGTCCAAAAGGGGACGTTCTCATCTAGACATTATATGAAGTCAACCTACCAAGTTACAATGAAATCCCTGCGTAAATATGACCTTAGACTGTGCTAAAGGTTTTCGGGCTTCGGGCTCGGGCAGCCATCATGGTTGAATGATCGCAACCAAAGGGGACAATCTCATCTGGGCATCATCTGGAGTGATCCTGCGAAGTTACAATGAAATCCCTTCATAAATATGACCTGTAGACTGTGTTCAAGGTTTTCGGGCTTCGGGCACCTGTAGCCATCACAGTTGACCAATCATGACCAAAAGGGGATGTCATCATCTAGGCATTATATGGAGTCAACCTAACAATGTTACAATGAAATCCTTCTATAAATATAAACTTTTGCCTATGCTAAAGGTTTTTGGGCTCGGGCACCCATCAAGGCTGAATGATCACGGCCAAAATGGGACGTTCTCATCTTGACCTTATTTGGAGTCATCCTACCAAGTTACAATGAAATCCCTTCATAAATATGACCTGTAGACAGTGCTAAAGGTTTTTGAGCTTCGGGCACCTTTAGCCGTCAAAGTTGCCCAAACATGTCCAAAAGGGAACGTTCTCATCTAGGCATTATATGAAGTCAACCTACCAAGTTACAATGAAATCCCTTCACAAATATGACTTGTAGACTGTACTTAAGGTTTTCGGGCTTCGGGTTCGGGCAGCCATCATGGTTGAATAATCGCAACCAAAGGGGACAATCTCATCTGGGCATCATCTGGAATGATCCTATGAAGTTACAATGAAATCCCTTCATAAATATGGCCTGTAGACTGTGCTCAAGGTTTTTGGGCTTCGGGCACTTGTAGCCAACACAGCTGACCAATTACGACCAAAAGGGGATGTCATCATCTAGGCATTATATGGAGTCAACCTAATAGGTTACAATGAAATCCTTCCATAAATATGACCTTTTACCTATGCTAAAGGTTTTTGGGCTCGGGCACCCATCAAGGCTGAATGATGGCGATCAAAAGGGGACATTCTCATCTAGACATTATTTGGAGTCATCCTACCAAGTTACAATGAAATCCCCTCATAAATATGACCTGTAGACTGTGCTAAAGGTTTTCGGGCTTCGGGCACCTTTAGCTGTCACAGTTGCCCAATCATGTCCAAAAGGGGACGTTCTCACCTAGACATTATATGAGGTTAACCTACCAAGTTACAATGAAATCCCTTCATAAATATGACCTGTAGACTGTGCTAAAGGTTTTCGGGCTTCGGGCTCGGGCAGCCATCATGGGTGAATGATCGAACAGTCTCATCGGGCTCGGGCAGTCATCACTGACCAATCACGACCGAAAGGGGATGTCATCATCTAGGCATTATATGGAGTCAACCTAACAGGTTACAATGAAATCCTTCCATAAATATGACCTTTTGCCTATGCTAAAGGTTTTTGGGCTCGGGCACCCATCAAGGCTGCATGATCGCGATCAAAATGGGACGTTCTCATCTAGACATTATTTGGAGTCATCCTGCCAAGTTACAATGAAATCATTTCATAAATATGACCTCTAGACTGTGCTAAAGGTTTTCGGGCTTCAGGCTCCTGTAGCCGTCACAGTTGCCCAATCACGTCCAAAGGGGGACTTTCTCATCTAGACATTGTATGAAGTCAACCCACCAAGTTACAATGAAATTCCTCAATAAATATGACCTGTAGACTGCGCTAAAGGTTTTCGGGTTTGGGGCTCGGGCAGTCGTCACGGTTGGCAGATCATGCCCAAATGGGGAAATTCGCATTTAGACATCATAAGGAGTCATCCTACCAAGATACAATGAAATCCCTCCACATTAAACATGACCTGCAGACTGTGCTAAAAGTTTTTGGGTTTTTGGGCTTGGGCAGCCATCACGGTTGATAGATCATGCCCAAAAGGGGACGTTCTCGTCTAGGCACTATACAGAGGCATCCTACCAAGTTACAATGAAATCCCTTCATAAATACGACCTGTAGACTGTGCTAATAGTTTTCGGGTTTTGGGCTCGGGCAGCCATACCGGTTGCCCGATCGCGACCAAAAGGGGACGTTCTCATCTAGACATGACCCCAAACCTGCATATGAAATTTCGTGACGATCAGACAAGAACTGCAGGGTGTAGCCCATGCTAAAGGAAATGTGAACAGACGTCACAGACTAACAGACTCACAGACTTCCGCACGCGTGATGGCAATAGCTTATCTTGACTATGTCAAGTTAAGCTAAAAACTGGACGACATCAGTTGCAGAAAATACTGTCTGTATGGCTGTCATCTAGATGTTCCTATAGGTGGCAACTATCGCAAGAAGCGACTCAAGGCATCAGGAACACAGGAGTCTGAAAATACAAGCCAACAGGCTAAGTTACACGTGTGACAGAGACAAAGTGATACAGAAATCACAAAAAGCCTGAAAAAAATTATAATTGACCTACCAAAACATTAGGTGACACTATAAGATAAGGCAATAAGGATGTAACAATACTATAATCACTTACCACCAGTGGGAACCTAAAGCTACTTCTGGAAAGTAGGTCAGTTAACAGAAATATTCAGAGACCAGAAGTGAGACATGACATTTTTTAACCCAATAGAGCAGTAAAAATGATAATGATTATGTAATAAACTAATACATTTTCGTTAGGCCTAAAAAAATTAAAAATCTGTTTCTCAGGCTCTACCGCATGGTCCTTTTGGTTGACATGCTCTCTTTTTATAACCAATGTAAATATAAAAAAATAATTAAATGGTTTATGTACGATATTTTTTTTACTCAAGTTAAAAAAACTGATATTTTGTTCCTTGAGTGCAAGAAGGCTTTGCAATGCATTAGCATTGCAAAGTCTTCTTGCTCTCAAGGGATGAAATACACCACCACCCATGTCATTCCATAGATTAGGAGGCCTAAAACATAAACCAAGAACATGAACATGAAGAAATAATTACAGAAATAAAAAATAAAATAAAAAACCGCTCACCCACATGCAATTTTACAAATGGCCTGAGAAACAGAAAATCTACTTTATGCGGCCTTAAGTCAATACAATTACAGAAACCCAAATATATTTCAGTATCTCAGCCTACCTACAGCCCCTAATTTAGGGGGGGGGGGGGAGGGGTACAAGTTACAACCCTTAAATGGAAATTTCTGCACAAGAAAAAAACCTGTATTATATGTGATGTATTCCATGTTACTAAACATTCCTACAAAAATTTATTCAAATCAGAACTTTCATACAGAAGTTCTTTACAAAAAACTGATTGCACTAATTTTGGTACAAAAAGGTTGCTGGCGGCCATCTTGAATTTTGGACCGCACCCAAAAACACTCGTTCTCGTCCCACGGTGATAACAAAGGTACCCAAGAAATTTCGTAAAGATCGGTTCATAAATACGGCCTCCAGCCTGAGCTGAAAAGAAGTTGTGTACAAAATACTGATTGGACCTAATTTCGGTACAAAATGGCAACTGGAAGCCATCTTGAATCTTGGACCATACCCAGAAACATTCGTTCTCATCCCAGGGTGATAAGGGTACCCAAGAAGTTTCGTGAAGATCGGTTCATAAATACAAACTCTAGCCCGAGCCATATTGACATGTGCACTTACTGTGTATGAGTAGCACTGAATAAATCATAGTTCATCTAATTTGCATAACTTTTGCACGAGAAAAAAACCTGTATTATATGTGATGTATTCCATGTTACTAAACATTCATACAGAAATTTATTAAAATCAGAACTTTCATACAAAAGTACAGTACAAAAAACTGATTGCACCAATTTTGGTACAAAATGGCCGCCGGCATCCATCCTGAATGTCGGACTGCACCCAAAAACACTTGTTCTCATCCCAAGGTGATAACAAAGGTGCCCAAGAAGTTTCGTAAAGATCGGTTCATAAATATGGCCTTCTAGCCAGAGTCATATTGGCATTTGCAGTTACAGTGCTGAAAGTAACATTAAATAGATCAAAGTTAATCTAATTGGCATAATTTATGCACAAGAAAAAACCTGTATTATATGTGACGAATCCCATGGTACTAAAAATTCACACAGAAAATTATTCAAATCAGCGCTTTCAAAAATCTGATTGCACCTAATTTTGTACAAAATAGCCGCCAGCGGCCATCTTGAATTTCAGACTGGACTCCAAAACACTCGTTCTCATCCCATGGTGATAACAAAGGTACCCAAGAAGTTTTGTAAAGATCAGTTCATAAATACGGCCTGTAGCCTGAGCTGAATTGGCATTTGCACTTACAGTGCTGAAAGTAACACTAAATAAATCAAAGTTAGTCTAATTTGCATAATTTACGCACAAGAAAAAAACCTGTATTATATGTGATGTATCCCTTGGTACTAAACATTCATACAAAAAAATTATTCAAATCAGAGCTTTCATATGGATGTTCTGCGCAAAATCTGACTGCACCTAATTTTGGTACAAAATGGCTGCCAGTGGCCTTCTTAAATTTAAGACCGGACCCCAAAACACTCGTTCTCGTCTCACGGTGATAACAAAGGTACCCAAGAAGTTTCATAAAGATCGGTTCATAAATACGGCCTCAAGCCCGAACCGTGTATACGGCGCGATGGACAGACAGACGGACGATGGGCCATGGCAATACCTCAAATTTGGCTTCGCCAAAGTTGAGCTAAAAATGACTTTGCACATGATCGGCAGGAATTGAACAATAGACGACTGTTCTTTGTTGGATACAAGACACAAGGTTTTTGTGCACCCTGCACAATCAGGTTTGGCTGAAGTTTTGTCTTTTGACTATTCTTCAAGGGTTCTCCTTAGGATTCTCCAAAATTTGCCTTCTTTGTCACCCAAGAGATAGTCAGAGGATAGACACTTGTGTTACTTTGGGTAAGTTTAATAAAAAAAAATCCGGCAAGAGGATCACAGATCCACAAGTCCAGTTTAAACATTAAATTTCATGAAAGGTCAGAAAAGCAAGTTATTTGTCGCAACAGCAACTTTTGCCAACAGTGATAACTACAGTTTTCATGCCCCCACTCTTAAAAAAAATAGAACTAAAGTTATTGCCCAGGAACCAATTTGCCACAAAATATTCTATTTATAGTAACAGTGACCTTGACCTTGGAGTCCCAGACTCTGAAATCAATAGGTGTCTTCCCTTTCTATAAGGTAACCTCTGGTATAAGTTTGGTAAAGGAGCGTCAAATAGAACTAAAGTTATTGCCCGGAAACCAATTTGTCACAAAATATTCTATTGATAGTAAGTGACCTTGACCTTGGGGCCCCAGACTCTGAAATCGATAGGTGTCTTCCCTTCCTATAGGGTAACCTCTGGTATAAGTTTGGTAAAGGTGCATCAAATAGAACAAAAGTTATTGCCTGGAAACCAATTTGTCACAAAATATTCTATTTATAGTAACAGTGACCTTGACCTTTGGGTGCGAGACTCTGAAATCGATAGGTGTCTTCCTTTCCTATAGGGTAACCTCTGGTGTAAGTTTGGTAAAGGTGCGTCAAATAGAACTAAAGTTATTGCCCAGAAACCATTTCGTCACAAAATATTCTATTTATAGTAACAGTGACCTTGACCTTGGGGCCCCAGACTCCAAAAGCGATAGGTGTCTTCCCTTCCTATAGTTTAACCTGTGGTATAAGTTTGGTGAAGATACACAGAATAGAACTAAAGTTATTGCCCGGAAACCGATTTGTCACAAAATATTCTATTTACAGTAACAGTGACCTTGACCTTGGGAGTCCCAGACTCCGAAATCAATAGGTGTCTTCCCTTCCTATAGGGTAACCTCTGATACAAGTTTGGTAAAGGTGCTACAAATAGAACTAAAGTTATTGCCCGGAAACCAATTTGTCACAAAATATTCTATTTATAGTAACAGTGACCTTGAACTTGGAGTCCCAGACTCCGAAATCAATAGGTGTCTTCCCTTCCTATAAGGTAACCTCTGGTATAAGTTTGGTAAAGGTGCGTCAAATAGAACTAAAGTTATTGTACGGAAACCAATTTGTCACAAAATATTCTATTGATAGTAACAGTGACCTTGACCTTGAGGCCCCAGACTCCGAAAGCGATGGGTGTCTTCCCTTCCTATAGAGTAACCTGTGGTATAAGTTTGGTGAAGATACATGGAATAGAACTAAAGTTATTGCCCGGAAACCAATTTGTCACAAAATATTCCATTTATAGTAACAGTGACCTTGACCTTGGAGTCCCGGACTCCGAACTCAATAGGTGTCTTCCCTTCCTATAGGGTAACCTCTGGTATAAGTTTGTTAAAGGTGCGTCAAATAAAACTAAAGTTATTGCCCAGAAACCAATTTGTCATAAAATATTCTATTTATAGTAACAGTGACCTTGACCTTGGAGTCCCAGACTTCGAAATCAATGGTATAAGTTTGGTAAATGTGCATCAAATAGAACTAAAGTTATTGCCCAGAAACCAATTTGTCACAAAATATTCTATTTATAGTAACAGTGACCTTGACCTTGGAGTCCCAGACTTTGAAATCAATAGGTGTCTTCCCTTCCTATAGAGTAACCTCTGGTATAAGTTTGGTAAACGTGCATCAAATAGAACTAAAGTTATTGCCCGGAAACCAATTTGTGACAAAATATTCTATTTATAGTAACAGTGACCTTGACCTTGGGGCACAAGACTCTGAAATCGATAGGTGTCTTCCTTTCCTATAGGGTAACCTCTGGTATAATTTTGGTAAAGGTGCATCAAATAGAACTAAAGTTATTGCCCGGAAACCAATGGTTTACGCCCACTTGCCACTTCGTCAAAACTCAACTAAAAATTTGGTATAAAAGTTTAATTATCCGTAACAGTTTGAAGTGTAAAGTATATAGTGGCAAGAGAGACTTTACACAGTAATAACCTTTAAAACTTTCTTCCATTTGAAGATAGGCACTTGTGTTACTTTGGTAAGATTCAAATAAATAAAGACTTTGGATGCAGCGGGTGCATAAAGTAATGTAATCTACCAGAATGACAAAACAAAAGCAAGAGTCGGGAGTCATGACACTGATTAAACAATACAGAGGAAGAGGAAAACTAGGAATAGTACTATAAGGATGAAACAAATAGTGATTAACTTATAAGGATTTGCGACCTTCATCTGCATGACGATTAGTTGAGTGCACAATCGGCTGATTGTGAGTGCCGGTGTCGGATAGTCACAACCAAAAGGAGTAGTATGCTCAAGAATGCATAGAATACGCTTAATTTTACAGTACAGCAAGATTGATTGGTTCATTGACCTCAAGAGGTCACTGTGTGTATTAAAATAAAAATATGACATCATCAGAAAGAAGTTCACCATGCAGTGTCTTTGATCAATGCTGTTATCCCTTTACCTAAAGATGAAAAGCAGATGACACATGCAAACACAATTCTTAAATAACTAAATATTTTAATTTTTTGTATCAAAAACATAGCTTACAACCCCTCATTGGAACGAACTCATTGAGCTTGTTCCAATGAGGGGTCATAAGCTATGTTGAGATAAAAAATTTTTAAAAATAATGAAAATGGAATGGTGATTTTTTAAGTAGAACTGGCTCATTTTGGCTGTTATGTTGGATAAAGGGTTAACTTGTTTCTGCTGATGTATTTCACAGAGTTATCACATGACACCTGTGTCTTGAACAGCTATCAAGGGGAAGATCAGACAATCAATGAGATAAGACCAATCATGATTCCTGCAATCATTGTAGCAACTTATTAAGCTTGAAACTGCAAGTATGAAATCGTGAATCAAACATAATTACAAACAATTTTGATCAAATGGTGTTCCAAGCAACCATCAGCATGAACCGATGTTCAAACACTTGTACTGATGGTCAACCGATGACTTAAAATCGGCCGGTGTCAGATGCGATTGCCAAATATCAGTTAATCACCAGGAACAAATCAGTCCCCTTTCCTAAATCCACACCTTACCCCACTGCCCAAAAATATAAATATATAATTTTGTGAAAAAAAAGTTAAAAAATTTATAGTAATTTATATATTTTTTATACTTACCAATGACCCAGACATAGCTGGTGCTAACTCTTAAAATATAGGGCCAAACACAAATTTTGCCCCCCAATCCCCAAAATTTGCATCTAAAACTAAAGAAAACATGTCCTGAAAGGCCCTCCACACTTCGCCCCTACTGCGCATGCGCAGTGTCAAGGACGTTCCGAAATTGGCGCCATTTATCATTCTAATAACCAGTGCCTGGTAAGCGCTATGTACTCAGCGGGGAGGTATGAGTTCCCAACTCCTGGGAGGGCCATCCCCGTCTGGGTCATTGGTAAGTATAAAAAATATATAAATTACTATAAATTTTTTAACATTTTTATACTGTACCAATGACCCAGACATAGCTGAATAGTAAAAAGGCTGGAGGGCCAAGGACATAGAGCAAAATGGAATACGCTCAAAAAATAAAATAGAGTCATCCCCTGTAGGGAAAAGAAGGAATAGGCCTTACATGTATCTTTCTTATTTATGATAAATTAGAAAGATACAACACCTTCCAAAAATTGAGCTTCATACATCCATGTACTCTATTAATATCCAATAATCCTTATACTAATAATTTTTAAAGTAAGCCAATAATAAAGTAAGTCTAGAGAATAGAGACTCTTATACTCCTAAAAGTGTGTGAGAATTGCATAATCATGTCCGTTGACATATGCAATATTCAAAAGCTATACTTTAAAAACTAAGACTTGAATGAATTTTATATACTTAAACTTCTCACTAAACAACCATCCCAATAACAGCTCAGAATTACTAACTCCGGAGGAGGTATCCCCTTGTTTTCATAGTAAAAACAGGTGACCCAAGGGAACACCCACCCCCCCCCCCCCCCTTTTTCTTGCCCTGGGTCAAATAGCCCAGAGCGAAGAGGGCAGCCGAACGGAGACACTGCCGAAACAGACAGCCTACCTAGCTATAGTAGCAACTGTTAAGTGAATGACATTCTGAGCAGTAGATAATAGACCTAACAATAGAGGCCTCCAGAAATGGACTCGATATTTCTGAGATAAAATTCATGAATGGATGGCTGAGCGCAATGAGCAGCCTTCAAAAATCTAAATAGCAACACTATTAATGTAAGCCCAAGAAGTAGAAGAACTCTTACTTCATGAGCCGAAATCTTAAGCACAACTGCTAAGCCAATGATATACCATAAGCAGTACGCTAGTTAATAGAATCCATTAACAATAAAATGGAGCGTAACGTCCTTCTACTAGACATCAAAGACAGAAGAAGCTTACGCCCTTGTAATAAACAGATATCTGTTTATAAATACATAAACTGTACCCGGAAAGAGTAAAGGCCTATGCCCATACGAAGACGGAAGGACCTTAAAATAATAGGTTCCGGATAATAAGAGCCTAACTCTTATGCAACAATCCAACCTAAATAGTAACGGAAGTATTGATTCCGAAACTATGAAAGTGAAAATCATCCATCGATAGTGCATGAAACTCACTGACTCTACAGTAAAAGAGAAACCAACAGAATTACTGTCTAAAAGGTCAGAATTTGAAAACTACTGTTTCCAGAGGCTCAAATGATTACTTAGCTAAATAAGAACCGAAGTTAAAATCCGTATAGGAATTTAATCTAAAGATTCTAAGTCTATTTATCAAAAAGTTACTAACTGACTTAGATAAAGAGACAAAAGACTCAATAGTAAACTATCGTAGAGTGCATAGGTATGAGGTAACATAAACCTATAACCTAAATAACAGCAGGCTGCAGTAGATCTTGTGAAACAAGTATACTAAAAAATAGCAATGAGTAGTATGGAGGGATCAACCATATGAACATAATGATCCCTACACCACGACGGAAGAGCCTCCACTTTAGTCGCATAGAATAGCGAAGAAGAGGATCTCCTATAGTAAGAAATCGCGTCCAAAGCTCGTCCAGTACAGTGCTTACAATGCAATACGGACCACACAACGGAATACATGAAGGTTGCGACCTTGCTGGTTGTGATAAAGATGACACGATTTACCCAGTGAAAAAAGATCCTCACATAGAGGAAGATTTCACGTTAAGATCCACAGTAGACAAGAGAGTAAATTACTCATGACCTCTGTGAAGATAGAGATGCTATCAACAGAAATGTATTGTGGTTGTTTATCTTAGCAATACCTGCTAAAACAACAGCGCCGGAGGATACGCGTATCCTATCATTCCGTCCTATAGATCAATAGAGCGTTAACAGTATTAGCTCAGAGATCTGGACAAGCCAACACATACGTCTGCAATTGATTAGCAAGCTGTGTCATAAATAAAACATCATTGGGCGCTCCCATAGATAGCAAATCTGATTGAATACTTGTTTGTTGAGAGTCCATTCTAACAGCAACAAGCGACCCGTAAGAGAACGGGAGTGCGATAAAACAATCAGACGACCCAGAATATGACGGACCAAAACTGAACTTGGTGTACTATAATCAACAGACGGATTCTTTCCATTAAATTGAATAACGGAAACGAAAGAGTGCCTCCCTGGTTCCGGAGATACGCCACTACTGTCGAATTAAAGGACAGGAATTTGGGCATGCGTTTCTGAATAATGTTCATGCAATGACATAAAGCAAGCCTAAAAAACATTATTCCGCGGAAGTTAAACTGATAGCTAAAAGACTGCGGAACCCAAAGACCCTGGCACTTCGAATCCGTAGGGATCAGTATATATCCCAATCTGTTTGACTGGCAACCGTCATAACAGCCACACTCGGGTCCGGCAACTGCGGCGGCACTCTCTGAGTCACCCACCGAATGTTTGCCCCAGTCTGAATCTCTTGTAACACTAGATAGACAAGAGAATGTATAAATCAAGCAATTCATGGATTGCCGGAAAGTTGCCGTCGAAGAGAAGCTCCTCCGAGAACGAAGCGACTCTGAGAGAGTTCTTAACCTACTATCCACGCGTGGATGTAGCTAGGGCTGCATCACGTCTAACCAACTCCAATCAGCCACTGAAGGGCGGAGTTATACGTGAACAAACTACTGCCCTCAAAAGAAATTACATTGAGAATAATATCCCGTAAATCTTTTCTTGAAGACGTAATGATAACGCCTCAGTAAGGCGGATTACGTATAATAAAGCGTCTAAGTTAAGTCTACTATACATAATGTCGTTCCCAACATTGAAATTGGAAAAGACATAAACGGCGAAAAAGAATATATGCAGTCTTTAATCACACCGTCTAGACGCATATGAACTCTCGGTATGCCCTGCTCTGCCAAAATAAACTATATGTAAAAAAGATAAAATGGCAGAAATGAGCCACGCGGACAAGAAACTAAACTATCATGCTCAGTAGCAGGCTTGTATATATATATAAATATATAGCGTCGAAAAATAAAACACATATTGTAATGATAATATTGGACTGCGTCGGTAAGTCAGGGACAAAGTCCCTGTACCGATCGAAAAATCCGAGTCCAATGACGCTATAAGTCTCTTATCCAAGATCGCAGCAGTGAAGTCCGAAAAATAATCACTGGAAGAAATGCCAGAAGATATGAAAGGCATCTTCCGATACTACTAAAGGGAAAACTCGAAATCTTTCGAATCCCTTTCACCATCCTGTCGGACCCTATAAAGCGTTCTGTCGTCCGTAGCTTGATGCAACCGCGGACCGCACCGACCCAGCGCCGTCGGATAATTCCTGATTCGACCGAGAAACCGTCAATTGCTGGGATGCTGCGAAACAACTGTGCTAACTCGGATAGCACGTCCGTCACTGAGGCCTGAGGAGCAGCGGTCTTACGATGCATTGCCGCAGGAAGCTCCGAGATTGTTACCCCGTGCATACTTCCAATATGCGAGCGAACGGAGTGTATAGGCCTCGTGTCCCTTGGCTACCGGATGGCGCGACCTATTCGCTGTGGAATCACTGAATGCCGAACTGATCGGATACTCGAGGTCACGTAGCCAATGTGCGGTTGTGTGCCCTGCTGTGAGGATGAGGAAGCATTAAAGACAGTCTCTCGGACTGTCAATATAACGGAGCGTCCCGAGCAACGGACATATGCTCCGAATGTAAAATATCTGAACCACAACATGCGGTCCCCTATGTTGTTGGCTTCCTCCGATCTGTCCTCAATCTGCCGTCACTGGGTGAGTACTAAAGTAATTAAAGTGCTCGCATCACCCAAATCTCCTTCCTAGACCGCAACGGACGAACCCGGCAGCCGAACCATTCGATGAATGTACGCTACACCGGGTGAGCTAGCGAATGTCACTCCGTAAGCGATAGACATATTCCATGAGCACTTATTGCCGCTAACTCTTCATTAACTATGACGACAGAGGCACACTTTTGAAAGACATCTCCATAACTCTTCGAACAAGAAACTAGAAATGCTTGGATAGCAAGCATAAAATAATAATATATATAGCGTCGTTCAATAATTCGAAAGTTTGTGTGACATTATTGGACTATGTCGGAACTGAGGGACGATGTCCCTGAACCGAACCAAAAATTTCTAAGTCCACCGACGCTATCAGTTTCTTATCCGGCATCGCAGCATATGTTGTTCCGAAAGGGAAAGCTTGAAATCCACCGAATCCCTTTCGGTATCCCGTCGGACCGGATGAAACTTTCGGACGTCCGTACCCGCTTCCGCGGAGCGTCCCGACCCAGCATCGTCGGATAAAATATATGCGACAGATTCAGTTGATGCTGGGATGCTGCGATAAACTGTGCTATTAAGGAAAGCACGTCCGTTCCCGAGGCCTGTGCAGTAGCGGACTTACGATGCATTGCCGCTGGAAGCTCCGTGTACGTTGACTCCCGCACACTTCCTATGCGAACGTCCGGAGTCTGCAGGCCTCGAGTCCCCGGCTACCGACCCAGCGCTGTCGGATAATTCTCGATCCGACACCGTTTCTGTCGGCTGCTGGGATGCTGCGATAAGCTGTGCTATGTGCACAAAAATGTCCGGCGTCGAGACCTGCGGAGGCGCAGTCTATCGCTGCTTCGCCGAGGGCAGCTCCGCATCAGATGGCTCCCGCATACTTTTCCTATGCGAACGTCCAGAGTCCATCGGTCAGAATCCCTGGCTGCCGGATGGTGTGACCTGGTCGCCGAAGAATCCTTGATCGGCGAAGCTGGTAATATATCGGCGGTCACGCAGCCAAGGTGCGGTCGTGTGCGCTGACGAGAAGAGGAAGCCTTAGCAGTCTCAGCGGACTGCCTATACAACGGAGCGTCCCGAGCGACGGACGTATGCTCCGCTAACGACACATTTGTACCACAACATCTGGGGCCAGATGTTGTTGAACGAGAGAGGGGCCTCTCTCGCTTGCCGTCCGGATGGACCGGAACGAGCTATGAACCGGACTAAAAGGCTTCCTCCGTTCTCCCTCCGATCCGCCGTCACTGGGTGTGCATTAAGTTAATTTTATAGTGCTCGCATCACCCCAAAATTCCTTCTAGACCGCAACGGACGAACCCGGCTGCCGAACCATTCGGTGAATGGACGCTACACCGGGCGAGCTAGCGGACGTCAAAGGCCGTCGAACCTACTAGGGTCCTCTTAGGCAATTGGCGTATTACATGAGCACTTTTCCGCTAGCCCTTCATTAATTGTGACGACGGAGGCACACTGTTGGAAGACATCACAGATACATCACCCTAATCTTGATCGTCTGAAATAGAAATTGATAAAGTAGAGTGACCCTGCGGGGAAAGGACCGGAGTGTCCAAATCCCCAACAACATACCGTGACATACGCTTCCCATATTGTCATCGAAATCATACGATACAGAACAGGAGTTAATGCGAGTACACTGACCACATATAGAATGATAATAAGGTCAGAGGAAGACTTCCTCTTAAAACAATTGATCAATATCCTTTCAATGTGAAAAGAAAACAAGTCCTGGTACTCGCACTAACCTCTGGCAATCAAAATACATAATAATAATATGATCCATTAATATAGAAAAAATAATTGAAATCAAAATATTTTGAAAAAATATTTTTTCAGAACAGCCCAAGTTTCTGAAAAGTAACGTTGAGCCCCAATGGATCCCAAGCCTAAGTGTGGACAAAAATTTTAAAAATATTTAAAACAATTTATTCAACACTTACGAACAATAATAATGTATCTAGTTATGATTAAAATAACATAAAGAAATTATTATTTAGAAATCCCCCCCTCACACAGAGGGCTGTTGTAAATGTAAACAATGAGTGTAAAAACACTAAAATAAGACTCCAGGCACCCAGGCCCGAAATCAGTTACCAAAAATACACCATCTGATGCAAAACAGAGACTTCCAGGGAAGAAACTGCAGAACATCAGATGGTAGATGCAGAACACAACGCCTAACCACCCGTAGGTGAAGACGTAAACATGGGGAAAGAACAGAATTCATTCTGTTATTCAGCTAAAACTCCCAAGAAATTTTAGTAATAATAATTACAGAAACTATGCCAAAAGCATGGGAGAATAGCAAGGGGGAACTTAAAGGACAGGGAGAGAGGAAAAACACTTGAAAAAACAGTGTAACTAAATAATCAGAATGACAACAAAATGGCTGCTGCCTTGAAAATAGGTAACTTAACATAATTTCATTAAAAAATTTTAAGTTACAGCCCTGATAATATTCTGTCACACATTCTTTTCCTCTCCTCCTTTTCTATCCTCCTTAGAATCACCATTTCACTAATATTTATGTGTCTGGCATCATTTAAACTGAGATTTAAAAGCACAAAGATCAGTCAGATGTTAACTGATGAAGGGCCAAACTTAGAATGATAAATGGCGCCAATTTCGGAACGTCCTTGACACTGCGCATGCGCAGTAGGGGCGAAGTGTGGAGGGCCTTTCAGGACATGTTTTCTTTAGTTTTAGATGCAAATTTTGGGGATTGGGGGGCAAAATTTGTGTTTGGCCCTATATTTTAAGAGTTAGCACCAGCTATGTCTGGGTCATTGGTACAGTATAAAAATATTATATTTATGGGGCAGGGCGAGGTGGGAAGGAATGTAAACAGAAGGGGAGACGACAAAAAGCACTACACAAAGTAACTGTCTTAAGCAAACCACAGAGATGGAAACAGAACCACTAAAAAATTTTAACTCAACTCTACATCCTCATATAGTCACTTATAGAGCCCCCTCACCCCCCCCCCCCCCCACGCCCACTCCCACCCAAATTTGTGTTTTTCATTTATTGTATCATAAACACAGCTTATGACCCTTTACCAGAATGAGCTCATTCCAATGAGGATCACAGCCTACATTTTGGGGCAAAATATGAATGATTTTAGTAAATAAAGGATTTTTTTTGCAAGTGTTGTCTGGTATTAGCGTTAGGTAAAAGATTAACACATCAGTTTCACAACCAAACATTTTGCTTACATTTAAAATGCGGAACATACCTTATTTTCACCATATCAAGAAGAACTTTATTACTGGCAATAGAATGTGGCATGTAGCCAGTTTCATGAGCCATCTCATTTCTTCTTTTGACTAGTTCTTGGTAAAGTTCATTCTGCAAAGTAAAATTCAATCGTTATAAAACTGTGTGAATTCTTTAAAAAAAAGAAAAAGTTGCAGACAGATGTCAAATACTGACTTCTTAAGTCTTTACACAATGCACTTGTCATAGTCATCCAGGGCTAATTACAATGAAAGAGTCAATGGCACTGCAGCTTAATGTGACTGAGTGAAGAGTTTGATGAAAAGGATAATGTTCAATGTTTATGAAAGGATTATGAAATAAGACATGAAATGTGATAATTGAGAATATGCTACGTTCTGTACATTACATGCTATGTTTTCAACAATAATTTGAGGTGTAGACTTTGAGGCCTGGGTTGATGGGGCCCTCATAGTTAACATATGTCAACCAAAGTTACCAAGTTACAATAAAATCATTCCAAAACAAGTCATCCCACCAAGTTATAATAAAATCCCTCCATAAATATGACTTGGTAGAGTTTGCTAACGGAATCTAGGTCACGTGCCTATTTGGCGGTCACGGTTGACCGGTCGTGACCAAAATAGGACAGTCTCATCTAGATATCATAGCGAGTTATCCTACCAGGTTACAATGAAGTCCGTTCATAAAAACAACCTGCAGACAGTGCTAAAGGAATCTAGGTCACGTGCCCAAGCGGCAGTAATGGCTGACCGAGTGTGACTAAAATATGATATTCTCATCTAGACATCATACCGAAGTTATCCAACCATGTTATAATGAAATCACTTCATACCTGTGAACTGTAGACAGTGCTAAACAGATCTAGGTCACGTGTCTGTGCAGCCATCGCGGTTGACCGATCACAGCCAAAATAGGACGTTCTCATCTAAACATTATACCGAATCATCCTACTACCAATTTACAATGGCATCCCTTCATAAATGCAACTTGTAAATGTGCTAAAGGAATCTAAGTAACGTGTCCCTATGGCCATTATGGTTGTCTGAACCTGATCAAAATAGGACATTCTCATTTAAACATTATACTGAGTCATCTTACCACAGGGTTCATACACATTTTCGCATATCAAATTCCATGCCTTTTCCATGACCTACCCACCAAAAAACTTTTTGCTATAACAATCGAGCAGTTCTACCCGCTATCTCTACCCGGCAATTCTACCCACCAGGCCTTTTATATATATATGTGAGAGCTATCACACAATACAAAAGTCTCTGACAAAGCTCAGATCGAGTGAAACCAGTTAGACAGTTAACAAATCAGTTATCAAATTCATACGGGATCTCCACATTCGGAGTCCTCTCGCACTTTCCCTATACTTATCAATTAGACTCTACTTGATGGACATGGCTTCAGACGTACCGGCTGGAAGCTCTTTCAGTGACCTTAGCTTGGGTTCAAGCACTAGCTACACCACCATTCTAATGGCAGAAACGAGGGACTGCCAAAACAAGCACCAGAAACTCAATGAAGACCTACCAGCACCAACGCTAGTTAATCAAGAAAATCGGTCTGCCTATAAAGTGATCCGCAATCTTGTGTCCAAGCACAACAGACAAGAACTCAAAAAATTCTTCCTAGACAAGTGCATGGAAAACAACCTTACACCAACAGGACTCCGGGACACTACCCAAGGCCCGCAGTCTCAGAATGGACATCACTAAATTTTTATGTCCGTATATGCGAACATTTAGCCGATATCCAACATATAAGGGACACGCCAATAGCGTTCCACTTTAACCAACATGACCACACCATTGAGGATCTCAGTTTCCGCATTATACAGGTACTTAACTCCGACCTGGAAGTGCCTAATACTGTGAAACAAAGGCGTAAACGCGAAATAGAATGGATATACACACTGAAAAAGCTCATACCACTCGGCTTAAACAGAAAGGACTTTTAGTCGCTTTTTAATTTTCCATGACCAAGTTACAATTTTCCATGACCCAGAAAAAGCCACCAAAACCACAAATTTTGTCATTCATAAAAAATCATTTGAAAAATGCTAGTTTTATTATATCTTTTCAAAGTCCGTGGTCGACACACAAGATTGGTGACTACAAATTGTTTTGAGGGTTCAAATGATTTCTGAATGACTGTTTCTTCCTTGGAAATGAACAGATTTAACCCTTTACCTAACATAACGGCAAAAACCGGTCAGCGCTATTCACAAAAATAGCCAATTAATTTTCATTAGTCTTTTCATTTTTTGTCTCAAAAACATAGGTTATGACCCCTCTTTGGAACGAGCTCATCGGGCATGTTCCAAAGAGGTGTCATAACCTATGTTTTTGAGACAAAAGAGGAAAAAAAAGTTCTTCAAGAATTTTTTTTACAAGTGTCGTCTGCTTTTCATGTTAGGTAAAGGGTTAAATCCTTTGATAAACACATTTTCGTACTGGTGTTATTTGTGGTATAGGCAGCCGATGTTGCATCTTTCTTTGAAAAATGTGATGTTATCGCCATCGTTTTTAATTTTAACTGATTTGATTCTTCATTTTCTCCATGTGTTTTGGGCCTTTCGCGTGCAATCGCACCGCAATTAAACCCATATTTTTGATGTTGAATGTTTTGTCACATTGCACTTCGCTTTGTCTTTTTCCTTATCGGGAACAATCCACTTTTTATAAGCATCATCTAACATCCACACATTGTCAAATCTAATTCTCCAGGCATTGTTTGTTTATTTTTTACACTTCAGTCAGCACATTCACATCGACAACAAAAACACGATGAAATTATGTGCAATGAGAGGTGCGCATGAGCAGTGATTAAGGAAACATGAAAGTTAGGAATGCCAATGGCATATTGTTGACATTATACTTCAGAAATATAAGTATAATGGCCATGAGGTTCTTTGTTTCGGATGTTACACAAACAATAAAACCCAATTAATTCTACCAATATTTGTTTAGTGATTTATTGATTCTAAATATGTAAGCCTCAACAGTTTATTCGAAACAAATAAGAAAATAAATTATTGAATCATCCAAACACTAATGACCGCAACAGAACAGCATCCATCTGACACTTCGTTCTCTACAATTCTTCCCAGTAAAAGTTGTAAATTCTTCGTCCGTATGGTAATATTTGTTCATTGACTGCAGGTTGGAATCTTGTAGACAGGTGGAACTTTGTCATTTTCCATGACCTTTCCATGACACACCAAAAAAACATGATAAATTTTAAGTAATTTGTATATTTTTTATACTTACCAATGGCCAAGACTAGCTGGTGCTAACTCAAAAATTAATCCAGGGCCAAACACAAATTTTGCCCCCCAATCCCCAAAATTTGCAAGCAAAACAGAAAAAATCAAGTCCAGTCTGGTCCCCCATACTTTTTTGATCTGCGTATGTGCAGTATCCAGGAAAGAACCGAAATTGGTGCCAACCATCATTCTTTCTAAAATTGCATGTTGAATGTTATAAACAGCGGGGAGGTAAGAGTGCCCACTCATGGGAGGGCCAAACTCATCTGGGCCATTGGTAAGTATAAAAAAATATACAAATTACTTAAAATTTATCATATTTTTATACAACAACAACCAATGGCTCAGACTAGCTGAATAGTAAATAGGCTGGAGGGTCTAGGACTTGAAGGAAAATCCAATCTCTCAATTACTTCAAAAAAGAATAGCTCTTACAGGAGAATAGAAGATAGAGATTATATATATTCACACCGAGCTACACATTAAAACCATCCCAGCACCAACTCTGGACTACTGGCACCGAAGGAGGTCTTCCCTTGCTTTTCACTATAAAGCCAGATGATCACAAGGGAAATAAACAGCTGTGCCATGAGCGCATGATACGCCCGTTATTAATTACAAGAGGGAACCACACAATATGAGTATAGATGTGTACTTGTCAGGTTACATATACTTGCCACCAAAAAATCATGTAGAAAATTGCCTATATTTTGATGAATAAAGTCCCATAACTCTGAAAGGAAAAATTGGACAGCGACACAAATCGAAAGGGAGATTCCTTCTATCAACATATACTTGCAACCAAGAAATCGTGAAAATTGCTCTAAGCATTTTCAAGTTATTGTTTGACATGTGAAACATAAAGTCCCATAACTCTGGAATGACAAATCAAACGGCGACACCAACCGAAAGGGAGCTTCCTTCCATCAACATAAACCACCTACCAAAAAATCGTGAAAATCTCTCGAAGCGTTCTCGAGTTATCGCATGACATGTAAAAAATCAACAATTTTCTAAGTAATAAAGTCCCATAACTCTGGAATGACTAATCGAATGGCGACACTAAATGAAAGGGAGCTTCCCTCCATCGATAAACACCACCTACCCAAAAATCACGAAAATTTCTCAAAGCGTTCTTGAGTTATCGTACGACATGTGACCGGAGGGACAGACAGACAGTGGTATAACATAATACGACCCGTTTTTTCAAAACGGGCGTATAAAAACCATCCCCCACCCCCCTTCTCCTTGTTCTGAGGACAATATCCTCAGAATGAAGAGAGCAGTGGAACAGCATCACTGCTGGAACGGGCAGCCTAAATACCTATAGATGTAACCATTAATAGACGACATTCTGAGCAACAGAAAGAGGACCCAAAGATCTAAGATCACCGGAGATGGACTCTAAATTTCTCAGGTAAAACTTGGTAAATGAAGAGGGATGTGTCCAGTAAGCAGCCTTCACAAGATCAGTAATGGCTATACTGTTCAAATATGCCCAAGAAGTGGACAGCGCTCTAACCTCGTGCACCGATATCTTACTAACAGAATGTTGATCCGAAGACAGATTTTCATAGGCAATGCGTATTGCCAACTGAATCCATCTACCCACTGAATGAACAGAAATGTCCTTTCTATTAGGAATCAAAGAAAGAAAGAAACGTTTTCTTCCTTTTCTAATAAAATCTGATCGACGTTTACAAATGCACATAGCCCTGACTGGACACAGCAAACGTCTACGGTTATTGGAGAACTGGAGAGCCTTAATGACTATAGGCTCAGACTGCTTGTCTGGAATCTGATTCTTAGCCAAAAATCCCACTTCCACAGTGAGAGTAATGGTATTACCAACACTATGATAGTGAGATTCATCCACAGATAAAGCATGAAATTCACTGACTCTTTTAGCAGTTGCAAATGCTATAGGTCAAGAATTTGAACTATACGACATCCAACGGCTCAAAAGGAGCTCCTTTGAGCTTCAACAGAACCCAAGCAAATTCCATTTTGGAATTAATCTGAGGGTTCTAGGTCTACTGATAAGAGAAATTTCTAACTAGCGTAGACAAAGACGTATTTGATCCAATATCCAAGTTATCATGATGAGCGTAAGTATCTGATAACATAGACCTATAGCCCTTAATAGTGATGGGCTGTAGTTTGAGATCGTCAAACAAGTAGACCAGGAAATCAGCAATATTAGAATTAGACAGATAGTATATGTCTATAGACCGATCCTTAAACCAACGGAAGAAAGCCTTCCACTTCGCTGCTTAGTTCGACGAAAAGGAGGACCTCCTGCAGTTTGATCTTTAACAGGATTTGCTGTACAAACGCCAGAGCATATGCATATCCTATCAGTCCATCCCACAAGATCGATAGAGCGTCTACTGCGTACGCTTGATGGTCTGGGCATGGCGACACAAACATTTCTAACTGATTGTTCAGGTGAGTCGCAAAAAGATCTATCATGGGTCGATCCCACTGGTAGCAAATCTGTCTGAATATTCGCTTGTTGATAGTCCATTCTGATGGTAATAGGCGACCTTTCCGAGAGAGCGAGTCTGCTAGTATGTTCAGACGACCCGGTATATGATGGACAGAAAGTTGAATGCCATGGTTCATAAAGTATAGGAGAATCTTCTCCATTAATTCACATAACGGAATGGAATGAGTGCCGCCCTGGTTCCTGATATAAGCAACTACTGTCAAATTGTCTGACAGAATTTGAACATGGGCGTTAGCTAAATAGCGAATCCAATGTTGAAGAGATAACCATATCGACATCATCTCTTTGAAGTTTATGTGCTTCTCCTGGAACCAAGAGTTCCAGAGACCCTGACACTTCAATTCTGTCAGACTTGAGGTCGCGCCCCAGAATGTAATTCATAATCGTGAAAGCCGGATCGGGCAGGTGAAGCGGGACTCCCTGAGTTAACGATTGAAGATCTGTCCAAATAAGAACCTTCTACTTTATTAGATCTGTTAACACAATGCTGGCTTCCAGCGAATGCGTCTTCACACTCCAGTTCTGAGTAAAGAATATCTGGAGGGGACACGTGCGCAGACGACCCGTCGGAATAAGATCCGCAGCTGCTCTGCACAACCCCATCAGTCGCATGAATTCCCTCGCATTTTATGCGTCTGAATGTAGACAAAAGCGAGCATAACCACTGACTAATTTTGCTCTGGGTAATGGCAGACGAGCCAGATTGTTGTGAGTCTTGAAGCTCATTCCCAAGTAAGTGAAGGACTTGGACGGAGCTAGAACTTTTTCTCGTTTACGATGAAACCGAGACGTCGGAGTAAAAGCAGCAGACTCTGAACATCGCTCTAAAGAATAATTCTGTTGCCGTATCTCTGTAGAATGTCATCCAAGTAAGCCGATGTTACCACAGATGAATGAGCTCGGAAGAAGGACATTATCAAGTTCATTATTTGAGTGAATGCCCAGGGTGCCAGGTTCAGTCCAAAGCAGATTGCTCTGAATTGATACACTTTCCCCTGTATGGCAAACTGTAGGTACTTTCTGAATGCCGGATGTACCATGACATGAAATTATGCATCTTTGAAATCTAAGCTTGACGCATAGTCGTCCACTCAAAAGCTCGCTCTTACCGACAAAATGGTCTCCATGTAGAACTTTGGAGCCACGATAAGCTTGTTTATCCAGCTCAAGTCTATTACCGGTCGGAATGAGCCATCTGGCTTCGGTACGAGGAACAGGTGACTGTAAAATCCGGGAGAATCCTGATTCTCGATGACCTCTATTGCTTCCTTTGGCAAAAGAATCTGTACCTGGAGACTCTCTTTTGGCAGAATCCGCCGGAAGATTTGTCCAACGCGGACATCTTGTTAGTGGGGCCTTTTTTCCTCGCACTGAAGAGGTTAAATATGGTGTCGTCTACATGGCCGAAGGCCTGCAACACCTGCCTATACTGAACCGGGAATGAAAGGACTTCTTCCTTCCTCCGTATAAAGTCTGCGTCTAAAGACGCCAGCAGTTTCTCCCTTGCTGTCGCAGCACTTTGATTTGTTGAAACAATTTCAGGGTAGTATTGAAGGATGAAATCCATTGCAACCATGTGTTGTTCCGAAAGAGAAGGGTAATCCTCTTCCTTATCCCTTTCACCATCTGACTGAATCAATTGCGAATCTCGGTCCATTGCATCCGATTGAACAAATGACTGGACTGACCCAGCACCATCCGACAGCTCAGGTTCCGAGTTTTAGGGAGGCTGCTCCTGCACTTGCTGAGATCAGCTGCACAATCTGTGACAGGAAGTCCGTCATCGAGGCTTGATGAGCAGCGGTCTTCCGTTTCTTGGCCACTTGCTGATCCTGGGATGACGCTGCGGAGATGGATCTCTTCTCCAAATGTCCCAATGATGAAGGCCTGGTCTCCCTAGCTACTGGATGGCTAGACTTCACGGGTGAAGAGTGGTCCCTTCTTAGTGCAGCAGGCTGGATATCCGAAGTCAAATATCTAGGATGCAGTCGTGTGTGCGTAATACTCGAAGCAGAAGAAGCCTTGACTGTAGTCGAGGCCGGCTGCAATCTAGACAGATCGTCCCGAGCAGAAGGTGTGGACGTATGCTCCGGCCTGTGCAAGTTTTTTATCACAACCTCTGGCCCCAGATGTTGTTGGGATAGAGAGGGACCTCTCCCTTGCGGTCCTTTCAGACCTCGCTGAGCTTCCCGGCAAAGAACTTGCTGGCTTCTTCCCTTGTTCCATCGTCGCTGGGTGAGAATGTTTAGATTTTAAGGTGCTCACTCTACCCACTACACTTTCCTCGACCGCAATGGACACACCTGGCGTCACTGCTCCTGCGGACGGAGTAACTGCTTCACCGGTCAAGCTTGCAGCTGGCAAAGACTTAAAACCACTGCCCAGTGGCTTTATCCCTTGCCTAATATTCAGGAGCACCTTAGCAGCTAGCTCTGTTTGCTCATCAGAGCACGACGACGGTAGCACACTTTTGGAAGGCGTCACATAACCATCACCAGGTTCTTGTTCCTCTGAAAGAGAAACTGAGAAACATGAATGACCCTGCAGCGAGAGAACCAGCATAGGCCTCTCACCACTAACAATATACCGCGACATCCGCGTCCAATGTTTGTCATCCCAATCAACACATGTAGGACAAGAATTCGTGGGAGTACATCGACTACAAGCAAGGCAACACGCATGTAAATCCGAGGAAGACTTCCTTGCCTTGCATTTTGAGCAATAAGTCTTCATAATTAATCAAAACAAGTCGATCAATACCCACAAACTCCAACAAAAATATATGATAAAGATACATAATAATCAATAATCAAAATAAAAATCGAAAAAATGAAATCATGAAAGAATTTTGTGAATTCTTTTTTGACAAAAGTCCAAGTTCCCAAAGGGAACAACGAGCCCAAGGGTTTCCCAATAAAGACTAAGTGTGGACAAAATTAAAAAAATTATCGCTACACTACCTTTGGAATACCAAAACATGTATCTTATAACAATCCTACAGTAATAGCTACCGAGAACTGTATAAATTTAAGGATGTTGCCAATGTAAACAACATCAGGGAAAAAAACGGAAACAAGACAACAGGCACAACAAAAAAGGCCCAAAATCAGTAACCGATTTAAAATCTACCCGATGTAAAGCAAATCTTCCAGTAAAGAAAAAACCGATACATCAGATTGAAGATGCATGACCCAAACGACCTAACACCACTAGGGTGAGGAAGTAACCATGGGGAAATACAGAAGTCTGGGCCATTGGTTGTTGTATAGAAATATCCATTTTTCAAGGTTTTCCAGGCCTGGAAAGTGAAATATTAACGACGGTGACGGATGCCGGACGACAGACGGACGAAAAGTGATCAGTTAAGCTCCCCTTGAACTTTGCTCAGGTGAGCTAAAAAAATAACTGTTTAATGACTAATGATTCCCTGCTGAATAGACATTTCAAATTTCTGAGATATTTCAAACTATTTTCAGGGAATGAAAAGGAAAAAAAATCAGGAAAAATAGACAGAGAAACAATTAAAAAAAAAACAAGAGCTGGACTTTCGTCCGGTGCATACCCCCATGCGGTGTACCGCCTAGTGTGGGCATACCTATGACCAACAAATATTATTTATGAATATTCTTGTATGGACTGACGGACAGATATACAGATGGATGGACGCAATCCAGTATACCCAACCCACCCCCATTTTCTTCGAAAGTTTTCAACAATTTCTAAGTCAAAAGGTATGGTAAATTGTTTGGTGTTTGGAAGTTTTATGCAATGAGGCAGAAGCCTTTGTCATAGGTAAACTGCATGCCATATTTCACTGAAATCCGATAACCCCAATCCAGTATACTCCCCCCCCACCCCCCCCCCCCTCATTTTCTTCTAAAGTTTTCAACAATTTCCAACAATTTCTAAGTCAAAAGGTGTGGTAAATTGTTTGGTGTTTGGAAGTTTTATGCAATGAGGCAGAAGCCTTTGTCATAGGCAAACTGCTTGCCATATTTCACTGAAATCCGATAATCCATACCTGTGATACAGGCTGAACAGACAAATAATGTCTATTTCCTACAATTTCTAAGTCAAAAAAGGGGGATAACTCTAAAAAAGGAGAGTGTGAGAAATATCGTTGAATGTTTTTTTTAAAGCCTATACCAAAAGCAGTGTTCATGGCAAATTTCATTGCAACAGAACATTCGATACCTGAGATACAGGCTGAACAGACAAAATTTGGCTCGGACGGACACAATTTTTAAGTGAACAAGTAATAAAAAAAAAAATAACTAGTGTGGGCATACCTATGACCAACAAATATTATAGAAAATAATAATTTACTTAAGTTATGAATATTCTCGGACGGACTCACACAAGGATGCACAGACGGATGGACAGACGGACGCATATAATCCAGTATAAAAATTACCTAGAGATGAAGATCTCATCAATACCAAGAATGTGTGTCAATACAATCTGAGGTCTGATGGTAAAATGCTACTACATTTTCCAACTTGAGATGGTATGTCGCCCGGTATACCCCCCACCGTGGCATACCGCCCAGTGTGGGTGACTGAAAAGGGGCATTCAATTTTTCTAAGTACAAAAAAATCCAATATGGCCAGCAGTCGGCCATCTTGAAACCGAGGGGGAAAAAATTATGTTGTGCACTTCCCTTCATCATGTTGATCATTTTTGTGAAGTTTCATGAAAATGCAGCTTAAACTGTGGAAGTAGTTCGCTCAACAAGTTTATATGTAAAAAAAATCCAATATAACCACCAGTTGGCCATCTCAAAACCGAGCGTGAAAAAAATTATGTCATACACTTCCCCTCATCATGTTGATCATTTTCTGAACTTTCTTGAAAATGCGGCTAAAAGTGTGGAATAGTTCGCTCCACAAGTTTACATGTGCAATGGACCGACGACGACAGACCGACCGACCGACCTATGGACGGACAAGTTGACACCTATATACCCCCCTTAACTTTGCTTTGTGGGGTTTAAAAAATAGGTGTAAGACATTTTGAGGTAGGTCATTCTCATTTGTGGGTCCTCACTTTTGGAATAATTTACCAGATCATCTAAAAAGACTGTCAAATGTCAACATTTTCAAGAAAGAACTCAAAATATATCTATTTCAAAAAGCCTATTGGTAATAGTCTGGACTGTTAAAATACTGTATATATTCTGTTTGAATATTTGCACAAGCTCAGTAACATATACAGCGCCTTAGAATATCTTTATCCATAGAACTATAATTTGGCGCTATATAAATGGGTATATTATTATTAGAGATGGGCTGTATTGGAAGTTTAAGTTCAGTATTGGTTTCGGTATTTTTAAGGAGAAATACCTTGGTATTGGTTCAGTATTCGTTATCTGGCTTGACTGAGATTTGCCCATAGTACCAAAGAGGAACTCACAGTAGGAAAAGCAAAATTAGTTGTTGTAATATCGCTCTACCACAATGCTATAAATGACACTGCCAATGAGCTCATCAGTGGCATTTTTGTACCACCACAAATCATATCTACAGTAATTTTGTGACTTGTTCTAAATGCACCAGAATGTTTAAAGATCTATTTCAGGCTTTTGTGATATCAGAGCATGTGTCCTGACCATGCCATCTTTAGGAGGTCTTGCTGACAATAGAAAAATAAACAGCTGCGCCATGAGCGCATGATACGCCCGTTATTAATTACAAGAGGGAACCATACATGTGTACTTGTCAGGTTACATATACTTGCCACCAAAAAATCATGAAAATTGCTCAAAGTCCAACATGTGGAAAATTGCCTATATTTTGATGAATAAAGTCCCATAACTCTGGAATGACAAATCGGACGTGACACAAATCAAAAGGGAGATTCCTTCTATTAACATATACTTGCAACCAAAAAATCATGAAAATTGCTCTAAGCATTTTCAAGTTATCGTTTGACGTGAAAAATAAAGTCCCATAACTCTGGAATGACTAATCGAACGGCGACACCAACCGAAAGGTAGCTTCCTTCCATCAACATAAACCACCTACCAAAAAATCGTGAAAATCTCTCAAAGCGTTCTCGAGTTATCATACGACATGTAAAAAATCAACAATTTTCTAAGTAATAAAGTCCCAGAACTCTGGAAAGAATAATCGAACGGCGACAATAAACGAAAGGGAGCTTCCCTCCATCAACATAAACCACCTCCCAAAAAATCGTGAAAATCTCTTGAAGCATTCTTGAGTTATCGTACGACGTGTAAAAAATCAACAATTTTCTAAGTAATAAAGTCCCATAACTTTGGAATGACTAATCGAACGGCAACGCTAAACGAAAGGGAGCTTCCCTCCATCGATATACACCACCTACCCAAAAATCACGAAAATCTCTGATAGCGTTCTTGAGTTATCGTATGACATGTGACTGGACCGATGGATGGACGGATGGACAGAGGTATACCATAATACAACCCGTTTTTTTTCAAAACGGGCGTATAAAAACACCCAGGCAGTGATTTCTAGTCAGGTCTTGGCTGCCTTAACACGCAGCCAAGACCTGATCAGAAATCACCACTAAGCAAATGGACAAGTACAGGTTATAGTCTAGTGGGAATGAAAAAAGGAAAGAAAATCAGTCATTTCTTTCATGAAAATGAACCTTTCAGCTGTTATCAAGCCTCAACAGGGACTTATAAATAGTAAATGTAGGAAAATTTATAAATTCAGAAGGTTTCAATATTCAATGATTGGTTCGGTACAGTTTGGTTTTTCAGTATCCCCAAGATATCTGTACCGGTTTTGTATTTCAGTATATTGCCCAATGCCCATATCTCTATAACTTTTAATTAGCCTTATTCAAGAATGTTGTTTTGCGCGTGTAATTTCAAGCCAGGACAGGTAATGACTTAGCTGCTAAATCAGTACCCCGCAAGATATAATCAAATGAAGTATCAAACCTGTTCATGTGACTTCACTACATAACACTCTTAGGAATATACAGTACTAGAAGACAGGATGAATCAGAATCGATTCATGCAAGAAAAAATAATCAACTTGGATTCTTGCAAAATGTTAATTTGATTCTTATCATTATTATTCTAATCGGTCGTAATTTTCAAAAAATTACAACAAAACCATGTATTGCTCAGTAGTAGAAAAAAAAAAAATGTTAGTGTAAAATTGCTTTGTTACCATTTGTTGGAGAGTGTCAACAGGAACTCTCCAATAAATGGTAATAAAACAATTACTTATATAATTATTTAATATCTTGTTAAACTGAGGTTCCCCTTGCTGGTGGAATGGTATTTTTGAAAACAAAATACTCATGTTACAAATCACCTTTAAAAATAATAAAGCACACTCCCAGTTAAGTTATCATTTTAAATGGATATAACTTTTCTGTCAACAGCTCATAAAGATTATGGGTGGGCATGGAAATTAGGATTGGACAGGAACATGAACTTCAGCCTTATGAGCCCATCATCATTTATTTATTTATTTATTGGTGTTTAAGGTCACATACTTATGCACAATGGCTAATCGTGACCATGACAGTTTTACAGGTGGAGGAAGCTGGAGAAACTGGAGAGAACCACCGAGCAACAGTCAGCTCCTCAACATGCTAACTCTGTTCAAGCTCTGCTCAAGCAGGGTTACAGCGATTGAAGACATGTGCACCATCGACGTGCAGTATGCCTTAGTACAAGGTGCCATCGTGCCCCATGTAGGCAACCGGGATAAAGTGCCTTACCCAAGGACACAATGCGGGTCATCCCGGTCAGGGATCGAAGAGCCCATCATTGGAATGTTGCGTAAGGTAAAGGCTGGGAAAAGGAACAAAAAGGTCGTTACAGATAAAAAGCTTTAGTAATGCTTAACCCTTTACCTAACATGAAAAGCAGACGACACTTGCCAAAAAAATTCTTGAATAATTAATTTTTTTAATTTTTTGTCTCAAAAAAACATAGGTTATGACCTCTCAATGGAACGAGCTCTATGAGCTCGTTCCAATGAGGGGTCATAACCTATGTTTTTGAGACAAAAAAAAAAAAATGAAAATTAATTGATGATTTTTGAGAATAGCACTGGCCGGTTTTGGCCATTACGTTGGGTAAAGGGTTAAAACAGAACTACAACGTGCGAAACCTATACTATTCTGATCTAATCCTAACAAACTGAAATGGAAAAAGTGAAAATTAAAATTCCAAGAATAATGGGTTGGTCAAGTGAATATTTTGGTTAGTAACAATGTTTTCCATTGAAAACCATTACTTTACCTGTAATAGCATTAATTTCTTATCTACAGGAGGTGGCTCGGGCCTTGTTGTAACAGTTGGTTTCGAAGAAGGACTTGTATAGTTCTTTGGTGTCCATAAAGGATTTGGCTGAAGCTGAGTTGCTGGGCTAAAATAATTAAAAATCAAACTAGTTATTATTCAATTTCAAAATGTCACAAGACCCAAAATCCATTACTCCTTACATGCTGCTGGTGGATATTCCTGACCAGGGCAGGATTTCTCTTGCCACTGAAATAAGTATAATTTGGGCACAATAATCAAATTTCTCCCCTGTAAACTGAATGGATTTTTAGACCAATAATTTCTTGAGTTAAATATGGATAAATCTGTCATCAAATCTAGTCATGGCTGCTTCAGAGTTTGGCTGGTGAATTGGAGCGACAGGTGTCACGTGTATAAAAGAAAATAAGGAATAGGGCAACATTCTGCATGTCTTTGATAAAAAAAAAATACGGAAGTATTAAAACGTTTCTCTTATCTGAACATGCGTGTTTGTTTTGTGGCGGGAGTAAGCTCTGGGCCAGTTGTCAATGTACTTCCTGTTAGCGTGTCGTGTGTGGATGTATAAGTGAACTACTGTGTGTCATGTTCATAATGACCGAAAGGAAATTATTTGGAATTGTACTTTAAAAGCTTCAAATTGTGAGTGATTCTTAAAAAATTCCCCAACATCAAAACTTAATTGAATGTTTCTGTTGACGCAACTCAAAAGGATGAAAACACACCCAAGAATAGAGGTGAGAGATTATTCGCGCACCTTGGACAATTTTTGCATGTGTGATGGTGCGCGAGAGCGATCACGCGCCTTTCCCCTACATCAATGCATTGTTGCACTTATATACATGAAATACTACTTAATATATATATACTAATTTATAAATGTTGTCCCTTGAGTGCAACAAGGCACCATCTGCAATGCTAAGGCATTGCAGATAGCACCTTGTTGTACTCAAGGGATGATATATTGTAAAATTTGAAACAAATCAATTTTTTTCCATAAAGCAATTGTGAATTTAACCAATGCATTCCATTTTTGGCCAATGGAGCAAGAGTTTGCACGACTGAAATTTAAATTTTAGCCCTCATGTAAACAAATCTTTGTAATTCTGATTTGGGCTTGGAAGTTGATGACAGCTAAGTAAGTTGCCACATTTGTGATTTCCAGCCCATCACCAGTTACAGCTGATTCGCAGTAAACACTGCTCACAAACGGAAGACCAACGACTGTAGACCTTTAGATAAGTCTAATTTGGGCACAACAGCAAATATGGATGTGGCCTGCATGGTTGGAGAAAAAGCACTGGTATTTTCTTCTTCTTGTTGTGTGTTTTAGGTTTTGGGTCTCCCGTCTTAAAATGCTAGTTTACAACCCCTAGTCATAGGTCTTCACCATTATCACTGGTTCCCTCCCACCACCCTTTGACGTAAGGTTACTCGACTAACTTGAGAAGGCTTATTAGATTCCCAGTGTCAAGCCAAAGGTCTATTTGAATGTAAATTACACATGGCATTTACTGAAAAATGCCACAAATATGAATATAATAGATCTCAAGCTATAAGTACATCACCATATAGAATTCGCCATAGAAAAGCAATCGTCGTCGACAGTGCTGATTGCTTTTCTATGGCAAACTCTGAGGGGTTTTAAAAAAATTATTTATCTTTTGCATGGTGTTGATTCGAAGGTAAGCTCTAAGCTATATTGCAAGCATCAGGGAAACCTGGCCAAACTATATATTGCCGAAACACTGAAAAACTTTGGAAGAAGTTTCAAGCTCCGCATATTTTGGGTGCAATCATCTCAGCGTTTATCGTCGTTAGTTGGGAAGAATTTAAAAGCCTGAATGACTGTGAATATCTGTCGCTAATACTAATACTGACAATAGCAGAGGTGTGAAAAGTGAGAATACACCCTCAAAAGACCTTGGCACATATTTTGAACCTGCAATGAGTTTCAACTTGAGTTTCAAAAGTTCCAAACAGATAATGTCATACAATCAGTGTTTCACGCAGTCGGCTGCCAATTGCATTGAAAAAATCCAAGATGGTTGGTTTGTCAGCCACTGTGGTAGCCAACCAATGCTGGAAATGAACAAAATTGACGGGTGCAGTTTTAAGCTCCCGCAAAATCAGAGACGAGAGTAAATTGCACCTGTAAAATGTTAGTGTACGAATTTTCAAGGGAATACTGTCACCAAACACCAGAAACCTTAACCCTTTTCCAGCCAGATACATGATACGTCATAACGTTATTAAATAGGATGGCTGTTCAATAAATGTGTGGGGTAGACTAATCAGTATTTTCAACGTGCAGCCCTGAGGCTGCATGTTGAAAATATTGATGTCTACCCCAAATAATGAGTATGGAGTCTTCTAATTGCTGCCATTGAACTGGCATGGAAGATACCACTAGTGTTCAAAGGGTTAAATGTATAAGGAATTGCAGAATTATGACAGTAACTCGCCACTGACCACAGAGTGCTGCTTTCTCAAAACAACACACATTTGTATGCCGTCACAGTATATTAGTGCTTAGTATTTTTGAACGAGTGCATTTTTTAGCTCCCATAAAATAGAAATCACAGGTGCTGATGGGAGCAATTGCACTCGTCTCATTTCCAGGACTGGCCAACCATCACCATAATGGGACATTCTCATCCGGTCATGAACTTGAACAAGCATATGAAATTTGGTGATAATCGAAAGAAAACTGACGGCTGTAGCCCATTCTAAACAAATTGTGGCCAGGCAGCCATAGTAGCCATTATGTATGGCTAAGCATAACCAACATAGGACGTCCTGATCTCATCATACTAAGTCATTCTGATGAGTTTCAAGAAAATTGCATAAATTCAACCTGCAGGCTGTTCTGGAGAAGTCCTAGATGGCCACTGTGGTGGCCATGCTTAACCAAAATATGATTTTCTCGTCTACTCATCATACTAATATTTATTTATTTATTGGTGTTTAAGGTTACATACTTATGCACAATGGCTAATCATGACCGTGACAGTTTTACGGGTGGAGGAAGCTGGAGTACCCGGAGAGAACCACCGAGCAGCTGCCAGCTCCCCAACATTGAACTCTGCACTGCAGCACAGACAGGGTTATATTGGATGAAGACATGCGCACCATTGACGTGCAGTATGCCTTAGTACACGGTGTCATCATGCCCCCATGTGGACAATCAGGGTTAAGTGCCTTGCCCAAGGACACAGCATGGGAGTCCGAATTGATCGCTCAGAAGGTTACCCATCCGAGGACAAACTGGGCTTGACGTTGCTTAACTTCGGTGATCTGACGAGAACCGGTTACCGCCACGTCACCGCGCCCCCCATCATACTAAATCACCAAGCCATGTTTCAAAACCTGTAGTCTGTGCTAAAGAAATCGAAGATGGCTGCTGTGGAAGCCATTGTGGGCAGCTGAACATGACAATAATGGGACAAATGAACAAATTGTAAACAGATGTACAGATTAACAGACATCCATGTGTACCATGACATTAACTTAGCTTGACTTCGCCAAGTTAAGCTAACATAACATGGGTCTGATGGGTGATTCCTTTTTTTTTGGCATAAAAGCATTCAAAACGCCTCAAAATTTTCAAGCAAAGAAAAAAAAATTGTCCAATTGAACCCCCCCCCCCCCCCTCCCTCGCGTCAAGTGGCCTGGTGGTTCCCATTTGAGCAAATGTTAATCTATGTACTCAAAGCTTACCTCAATCAGCTCTGTCATGCATGGGCAAATTTCATTTAAAAAGAAAGCAAATTCTCCATTAGGTTATGTGTGAAATTTCAACCCCCTCTGGTGCCCATTGGGGTTGTAATGATATGCTTCCCTAACGATACGATATGTATCACAATTCAATCTGCTCAATATGATATGTATCATGATACACTTAATCTCTCATGCCATGCAACTACAACTATCAAATACTTTGAACTGCATGTATTCATTTCCAGTAGCTTCCTTGTATTACAAATTTTTGAATACACGATTTAAACAATATGTAACTTGTCAATGAGGTAGGCGTTCAGTAATTTAAGGTTTTGATTTTATGACCTGGCTTTGCGGTAACCGGTTCTTACTGGATCACCGAAATTAAGCAACGTCGAGCCTGGTTAGTCCTTGGATGGGTGACCGTCTGAGCGATCGATTCGGACTCAAGCATTGTGTCCTTGGGCAAGGCACTTAACCCCGATTGTCCACATGGGGACACGATGACGCCGTATACTAAGGCGTACTGCACGTCGATGGTGTGCATGTCTACAACCAATCTAACCCTGCGTGTGCTGCAGTGTGGAGTTACGATGTTGGGGAGCTGGCAGCTGCTCCTCGTTGCTCGGTGGTTCTCTCCAGGTACTCTGGCTTCCTCCACCCGTAAAACTGTTACGTTCATGATTAGCCATTGTGCATTTAAGTATGTGACCTTAAACACCAATAAATAAATATAATGACCTGTTTACCAGTTCTTTTGTCCTCTCAGAAAATATAAATATGTTAACACCATTTAATCCCTTATATCTTGTTTGACAGAGCTCTGTGAGCTCTGTCAAACAAGATATAAAGGATCAATCAAATAGATATTTAGCAAATCTGAGGAAATTCACCAACTTTTGGTTAACTGAATAATTCTGTTAATGACATATTTATCACTGCCAATGTTGGTATGCAAAAAAACAAAGTTTCACTGCACCAGCTTTTAAAAGGCAGAAAATTGTTTTCCCTGATAATATTTACATTTATTGTATCGCGATACATAGTGGACGATGATACGTACTGAATTGTGAGCAATGTATCATGGTTCATGCATATCACGATTAATCATTGCAACCCTAGTGCCCATCAAAATCGGTCAAACACAACACTTTGAACAAAGTTAGATCTTGGAAGACTGCACTAAGTTAAAATTCGGGCAACATGCGTGATTCCAAATGACATTAGTAATACACTAGTTCCATACTGATGATGTGTGCTTACAGTTTGCGCTCAATTCCTCACATTGTTTTGAAAATTTAGCCAGTATTAACTGCACGAATGTATGTATACCAAGACATTTGTTAATAATAAGTTTTCTTTTCATATTCGATTTTTATATTCATGATCTTATTTTCAAGTTGAATTTGACTCGAATTTGTTGATCAACTTGACTCTGACTCGAACAATCAAATATTCACAGGGCCTATCCCAAGGGGAGCCCAAATATGAACCCAGTGATTTGCTTTAACAAACTTGAATCTCACCTTACTAAGGACCTCAATACTATGTAACAAAAGAATCTGACTGGATGTGAAGAAGATTTTTTAAAGAATAGTCCTTATATTGAACTAAGTTAAAATTTAGGATCTCACAGAGTCCAAATAGGACCCAAGGGACTTCATTTGAACTGGTATCTGAATCTCCTAAGGTTGCTGCATATAAAATATCAAAAGATTCTGATTGGTGGATCTGAAGAAGCTTTTAAAGGAATTTCCCCATATTACACAGAGTCAAAATTTAGGTTGCCATAGAGAGCCCAAATATGAACCCAGGGACTTGTTTTGAACAAACCTGAATCTGACCCTCCAAGAATGTTGCATACCAGCTATCAAAAGATTCTGATGTTTGTTCCAAAGAAGATTTTTTTAATTTCGTAAAATATTTTGTGAGTATTAACTTGATTATGCCCCAAGTGGTGGCCTCTGTGTGCCAGGCAGTTTTATTTGAATAAACTTGAACTGACATATGATAAGGAACAAGCATATAAAATTTGGTTCAGTTGGGCCAATAATGTAAAGTTCATGCCAGACAGATGGACGAGAGGCAGAAAGTGACCACTAAAGCTCCCCTTGAGCTTTGCTTAGGTGAGATAAAAATGAACCTTCAAATTTTAGTTTTCTCATATTTTGTCGCAGAAACATCACGTATGACCCTCATTGGAATGAACTCCTTGATCACTTTCCAATGAGAGGCTCATAAGCAATGTTTTTGAGACAAAAAAATTTTTTTTTTGTTATCCGACATCTTTTTGTAAGTATTGTCTTCTATTGGTTTTGGTAAATGGGTATTTATTATTGATTTATTGGGGTTTAACAACACTTTCAACAGCCAAGGTCACCTTATGTCAGACAATTTTATGGATGGAGGAAGCCGAAGTACCCAGAGAGAACCATTGAGCAGCAACAAGCAACTGTCCAATGTATTAAATGAAGACAAGTGTATCATCGATGTGCAGTACGCCTTAGCATGCCTTAGTACACAGCACCACCATGCCCCTACGTAGGGTATCAGGATTAAGTGCCTTGCCCAAGGACATAACGCAGTTACCCCTGATGGAGATCAAACTGTGGACTTTTTGGTTTGTGTCCAATGACTCAACCACTGAGCCACTTTGCTCCTGTTGGTAAATGGTTGACCAACTATCTGAAGGGTGCAGTGGCCTATTGACCCAACGTAACAGCCAAAACCGGCCAGTGCTATTCACAAAAATCACCATTCCATTTGCATTATATTTTTCATTTTTTGTCTCAAAAACATAGCTTATGACGACTCAATGGAACATGCTCATTGAGGGGTCATAAGGTATGTTTTTGATGCAAAAAGTGAAAAAAATTACTCATTAGAGAATTTTATTTGCAAGCGTCGACTGCTTTTCAAGTTGGGTAAAGGGTTAACAAGATTCTGTTCATCAATAATTGTTTTGTTACTATTTATTGGAGAGTACCTGTTCAAACTCTCCAATAAATTGTAACAAAACAAGTTTATTTGAATATTTCTTTATCTACTGCTGCAGAAATGACAAGCTAATGCACACAGTGTATAGTGGCTTTCAGCACTTATCAGTAGAGCCAAGATAGTGGCTTCTACAAATCTACTAGTTAAGTCCTCATACAGCCACAAACAGCTCCTTTTTCTTGCTCTGAAAAAGTTGTCCCAAGGGTATTCTTCCTACGGAACTCAACTGGCAGGATTATTTATTTATTTACTTATTACTTCTGCACAATGGCTAAACGTGACCGCAACATGGAGATAAAGTCAAATTCAGTCAATCATTCATACCCATGTTGCCCATTTTAGGGGACTTCCACCCCAAGCATTGGTGACTGGGTCCTATTTTACCGGTAAAACAGAGCTTGTTTACTAGAGATGGGCGGTATACCAAAAATACCGAACGATATCGGTATTGCTATCATACCGAAAAAACCGAACCGAGGGTGGAAGAAATTACCGAAAAATTCAGTACTGGGAAAATCCTCCATAAACATGGAGTTTGCACCAATTGCAGTTTGACCGTCAAACTTTGTTCATTATGCAAAAGAAATGTAGCTGCAGACCATGAAAATACATCTAACCTTAAATCTCATGTGCAACAAACATAATCATAAACAAGAGGCCCCACGGGGCCTGAAGCGCTCATCTTGTACAGAACACAATTTAAACAGAGTCCAAGAATGAGTCTACATTAAGCAAGCCATCTCCATAGGCTACACTGTCAATCCTTGAGTCCCTCAGGAGTGACAAAAATAATCTGGGCATCATGCCTTTTCTTCAGTTGATCATAAGTAAAATGTAGAGCTCCCCTATGAAGCCCCTTGATACAACCTATGTGGATTAATCTCAGTACCTCTAGAGGGTACTGAATACAAAATTTTTAATTCTTCAGCAAAATGGCCAATTCCGGCTCCCATAAAGAGCCCAAATATTAACCCAGGCTCTTGATTTGAACACAGTTAAATCTGACTTCCCTAGAGATGTTGTGTACCGAATATGAAAGCATTCTGACTGTTGGATCTGAAGAAGAGAAATTGTAAAGAAATTTCTTCGAATTGCACTAAGTTCAAATTTGGGCCACCATAGCGAGCCCAAATATTGACCTATGGATCCGATTTGAACAAACTTGAATCTGACCCCCCTAGAGATGTTGTATACCAAATGTGAAAGCATTCTGAAGAGTGGATCTGAAGAAGATTTTTGAAGAAATTCCCTCATATTGTACTAAGTTAAATTTCATGTTCCCATATGGAGCCCAAATATTAACCTAGGCACTCGAATTGAACAACCTGGAATCTGACCCCCCTAGAGATGTTGTATACCAAATATAAAAGCATTCCGACTGGTGGATCTGAAGAAGATTTTTAAAGAAATTTTCTCATATTGCACTAAGTAAAAATTTGGGCTACCATAGTCAGCCCAAATATATACCTAGGGATTTGATTTGAACAAACTTGAATCTGACCCCCATAGAGATGTTGCATACCAAATATCAAAGCATTTTGACTGATGGATTTGAAGAAGAAGATTTTTTTAAATTACCCTCCATATTAAACAAAGATAAAATTTGGGCTTCCGTAGGAAGCCCAAATATTAACCTAGGGACTTGGTTTGAACAATCTAGAATCTGACCCTCATAACAATGATGTATACCAAATATTAAAAGATTCTGACTGGTGGTTCTGAAGAAGAAGATTTTTAAAGAACATTCCCCATATTACCCTATGTTAAAACTTCGGGCTCCTGTAGAGAGCCCAAATACTAACCAATGAGCTTTATTTCAACAAACTTTTATCCAACCCCCCCCCCCCCCCCCCCCCCCCCCCCCCCCCCCCCCCCCCCCCCCCCCCATGAATGCTGTATACCAAATATCAAAAGATTCTGATGATTGGTTCTGGAGAAAAGATTTTTAAAAATTTTTGCAAATATGCTGACTCAGCATTTTTTCGATGCCCATTACAGAACATCCTAACATAACCGATGGCAATTTTTTTTTACCATTCAATTCTACTGGTCATAAGGATACTTCATACCAAATAAAAGCTCTCTGTTCCGTGTGGTTTGGGAAATATGGGTGTTTGAAAATATTTCTATTTTTAGCTCCCAGGGTTCCCATGGGGATGCGGGAATTTTTTTTTTGCATGGGTCAAGTACTTATGACCCAATACTACCACAAACCAAATTTGATTCATACCGGACCATCGTTTCAGAAAATAGAAATTTTGGGCGGGGCCAAAAATCTTACCCCTCCTATTACAAAGCCAAATATTACTTTACGAACTTCGTTTGAACAAACTTGATTCTACACCTCATATGGAAGCTCCATAGCAAATATCAAGTTATTGTACACACTGGTTCTTGAGAAGAAGATTTTAAAAATATTTTGGAGCATTTTCCCCCACTCCCTCCCTATGGGGCTGGGCATACTGAGTTGAACAAAAATGAAATGCTCCTTTGGGACCATCACTCACACAAACTTTCACTTGAATTGGCCCAGTGGCTTTGGAGGAGAAGACCAAAACATGGTGTTGACGGACGACGGACGACAGACGACGGACGGGAAGCGATTAGATTAGCTCAGCTTGACTTTGTCAAGATGAGCTAAAAAGAATTCCAAGAAATCCAAAACATCGATGTTCAAAAACGAAAATTGGTAAGTTGTTGCAGTGTAAATAATGATGGAGCATGTGGCTGCCATGTCAAATAAGTAGAAAATCACACTCTAATCCAAACTATTTACATAAAATGGGAATAAATAAACAACAATATAAATAGAGGATATGGAATGAGTGTTTTTCTCATATAATATTTATGAAACGAGTCTAAGAATTCTAAGAATAAATGTGCCCTGTAGGGCATGCCAAAGGAATATGTTGATCCCTGACTAAACAAAGTTCAAAGGTTGTTGCCAGTGGCAACATTTTTTGACGGAAAATAGAAGAAAATCAATAGCTCTCATGCAGAGGTCACCCCAAACAAGCATGCCAGATTTCAAAGCAATCCGATCATAAATGTGCCCTGTAGGGTGTGCAATAGGGAAATATTGACGTCTGACTAAACTAAGTTCTAAGAACGTTGCCAACGGAAACATTTTATGACGGAAATGGAAGAAAATCGATAGCTCCCATCTGGAGGTCACCCCAAACAAGCATACCAAGTTTCAAAGTGATCCAATAATAAAAGTGGCCTGCAGGGTGTGCCAAGGGGAAATTTTGATGCATAACTGCACTAAGTTCATCAAAGGTCGTTACCAGCGGCAACATTTATTGGCAGATATAGAAGAAAATCGATAGCTCCCATCTAGAGGTAACCCCAAACAAGCATAGCAAGTTTCAAACCGATTTGATAAAAAATGTGCTCTGTACGGTGTGCCAAAGGAGTATATTGGTGCCTGACTAAACTAAGTTCAAAGATAGTTGCCAGCAGCAACATTTTTTGACAGACGGAAATGGAAGAAAATCGATAGCTCCCATCTAGAGGTCACCCCAAACCAGCATGCCAGGTTTCAAAGCAATCCGATCATAAATATGCCCTGTAGGGTGTGCCAAAGAAAAATATTGAAGTCTGACAAAACTAAGTTCTAAGAACGTTGGTCGTGGCAACATTTTTTGACGGAAATGGAAGAAAATCGATAGCTCCCATCTAGAGGTCACCCCAAACAACCATGCCAGGTTTCAAAGCAATCCGATCTTAAATGTGCCCTGTAGGGTGTGCCAAAGGGAAATATTGAGGTCTGACTAAACTAAGTTCTAAGAACGTTGGCCGTGGCAACATTTTTTGACAGAAATGGAAGAAAATTGATAGCTCCCATCTAGAGGGCACCCCAAACAAGCATGCCAGGTTTCAAAGCAATTCGATCATAAATGTGCCCTGTAGGGAGTGCCAAAGGGAAATATTGAGGTCTAACTAAACTAAGTTCTAAGAACGTTGGCTGCGGCAACATTTTTTGACGGAAATGGAAGAAAATTGATAGCTCCCATCTAGGTCACCCTAAACAAGCATGCCAGGTTTCAAAGCAATCCGATCATAAATGTGCCCTGTAGGGTGTGCCAAAGGGAAATATTGAGGTCTGACTAAACTAAGTTCTAAGAATGTTGGCCGCGGCAACATTTTTTGACAGAAATTGAAGAAAATCGATAGCTCCCATCTAGAGGTCACCCCAAACAAGCATATCAAGTTTCAAAGTGATCTGATCATAAATGTGACCTGTGAGGTGTGCCAAAGGAAATTGTGGACGTCAAGTTGAGCTAAAAAATCAATAGCTCAAATCTAGAGGTAACCACGAACACACATACCAAGTTTCAAAGTGATCCGATCATAAGTGTGACCTGAAGGGTGTGTCAAAGGGAAATATTGATGAATAACCACACTAAGTTTTTATTAAGTTCATCAAAGGTCATTGCCAACGGCAACTATTTTGGACTGAAATTGAAGAAAATCGATAGCTCCCATCTAGAGGTAACCCCAAACAAGCATACCACATTTCAAACCGATCTGATCATAAATGTGCCCTGTAGGGCATGCCAAAGGAATATATTGATGCCTGACTAAACTTAGTTCAAAGATCATTGCCAGTGGCAACATTTTTTGAAGGACAGAATTGGAAGAAAATCGATAGCTCCAATCTAGAGGTCACCCCAAACAAGCATGCCAGGTTTCAAAGCAATCCGAACATAAACGTGCCCTGTAGGGTGTGCCAAAGGAAAATATTGTGGTCTGACTAAACTAAGTTCTAAGAAAGTTGGCCGTGGCAACATTTTTTGATGGAAACTGAAGAAAATCTATAGCTCCCATCTACAGGTCACCCCAAACAGGCACACTGAGTTTTCAAGCGATTCAATCATAAATGTGCCCTGCAGGTGTGTCAAAGGGAAATATTGATGCATAACTACATCAAAGTTCATTGCCAATGTCAATATTTTTTGACAGACAACAAAGAAAAAAAATGGCTCCTACCTAGAGGTCACCACAAACAAGCATACCAAGTTTCAAAGTGATCCGATGATAAATGTGCCATGTAGGGTTGCCAAAGGGAAATATTGAGGTCTGAATAAACTAAGTTCAAAGGTCATTGCCAACGGTAATATTTTTTGATGGAAAGCAAAGTAAATCGATGGCTCCCATCTGGAGGTAGCCCCAAACAAGCATATCAGGTTTGTAGGGTGTTCCAAAGGGAAATATTGAACTCTGACTAAAGTAAGTTCAAAGGTAATTTTTTTTGGACAGAAAATGAAGAAAATTGATAGCCCCCCCCCCCCCCCCCCCATCTAGAGGTAACCCCAAACAAGCATACCACATTTCAAACCGATCGGATCATAAATGTGCCAAAGGGAAATATTGATGCATGACTAAACTAAGTTCAAAGGTCGTTGCCAGCGGCAACATTTTTTGACGGAAATTGAAGAAAATTGATAGCTCCCATCTAGTGGTCACCCCAAACAAGCATACCAAGTTTCAAAGTGATCCAGTCAAAAATGTGCACTGCAGGGTGTGCCAAAGGGAAATATTGATGCATAACTGCACTAAGTTCATCGAAGGTCGTTGCCAGCGGCAACATTTTTGGACTGAAATTGCAGAAAATCGATAGCTCCCATCTAGAGGTAACCCAAAACAAGCATACCACATTTCAAACCGATCTGATCATAAATGTGCCCTCTGCGGTGTGCCAAAGGAAATTGTGGACGTACGTACGCCCGACGGGCGGACGAGAATTGATTGCAATAGCTCAGCTGGACTTTGTCAAGTTGAGCTAAAAAAAACCCCCAAAACATGCATCTTTGAACGTTTAGTTTTTGTGAATGGTGGATTGTGCCTCTCACCAAAAGCTGTTAATAGATAATTGCACAGCCATTCATTGTTGGGACAGTAAAACCAATTGCCTGAACACACACGTCGCACCGACACGCAGAATGGCACGCGCGCGTGTGTGCACGCACGCACGCACGCACGCACGCACGCATGCATGCACACACACATGCACACACACACAGGTGGTTGGGGTGACCTGGTCATCTAATGGGGAGAAGCTTATAAGGGGTAGAGGGGGAGTACTAGTGGGAGTGGGAGATATATTATGGCCATTAGTGGTGTGGGGGTCAGGATGTTTGCATTATAGATCCAATTTCCGAAAGTGTGATGGGACATCAACTAATAATAAATTTACCAATTCCTACTCCTAAGAATGGCCAAAATTGTACTTTTCGGCAAAGGTGTATGTACCGGTGATGGCATCACATTATCATTTTTTAAGCCAAATGTAAGGTAAGTGATATATTACAAACTGAAAGGCATACACACACAGTCAACCCCCTCCCCCCCCCCCCCAACCCACATACACACACAGATACACTGTCTCTCACTGTGTCACACAGAAAGTCACAAACACACACAACATGACAGAGAGAATATTTACACCTATAGAAAGACAAGGGGGAGGGGGAGGGGGCAGACAGAGAGACAGGAAGAGGGTGGGGAGAGATGCCACTTTATATGCTGCCACCCACTCTTGAACTGACAGGCATATCCATTCCATTACAGTACTACAATCACTCATAAACAGATATACATGCACTCATACAATTGTAACAATACACACACAAAGAAGATGAACATTCAACATGGACACAATCATGTGCACACACACAGTCACACATGTCCCTCATCATGGCTTCATGCACACATAGTACACACATAGGTCATTTTGATTTATTAAAAATACACTGATATGGATACCGAATACTGTACCAAAACCGAGGTATCTGGTAGAAAAAATACCGATACTGATACCGAACCAAAAATTTCAATCCTGCCCAACTCTATTGTTTACCACAGTAAAAACACTGTTTCACTTCTCAGGGTTCCCACGGGGTAACTGGTAGGATGCATTTAACTTAACAGTGTTTTTACATCATTGTTTGCTGCCTGTACAGGTAGGCAACAATAATGTAGAAACACTGTTAAGTCATCTGTAGCTGTGTCCATGGACATGCGGTAGTTATTAAGTAAAATTAATCTGAGGGCCGAAGCATTAAAGGAGCATTTGGAAAAAATTTCCAGGAGTTGCCAGTAGTATTAGCCAAAATTTTAATTTTTTACCAAATTTTGTTTCTTAATATACCTATTCCACCAACACAACATGCCTAATCCATCTTTCTTCTTGGAAAATGTTACAATTCAGAGCCAAGACAAAGAAAAACATTGGGAATGCTATTAAATGTCAAAACACAAACAATAAATGAAACGAGACTGACCAGAAGCCAAATGTGCATGGAGCACTTGCCTTGTGTCCATCTATAGTTAAATGGGACACAGCTATTGTCAGTTTCCTGTCTGTCTCTGTCATGCAAAATTATTCCTTATTTTTCTACTATAGTGTTTGGACAATATCAGGAAATTACAATTTTTAAGAAACCTCAAGTACTAAAGTGAAACAAATGTTTAGAAGCCACAGAGAAGCAAAAGGACCTTCTCTTTACCGGAAAATTACTTTAATAAAATAAAATTTTTTTCATCTTGACAAAGTGAAATTACCTTGGGTTGGCTCTGAATTGTTGCATTTTTTCAAGATGAGAGAAGGATAAGAATTAGGCAGGTTGTGTTGGTGTGGTAGAATGGAAAGATATTCTCCAGGATATGGGGCCAATATGGGGAAGAAGTTGGTTATTTGGGAGTTATTGCTCCTCACAGTCATATCAAGGAGGTGGGAGCAGAATTCAAGGGTTCATTATCCTAGAAAAATGATTTTCAAATCCCACGGTTTCACTGTTCTTCAGGGACAGGCAGCCATGCCTTCCTTCTCGCAATGAAAACTGCCCACTCAAAAAAAAGTAGAGATGGTCTGTTGCCCTAGTATACCCCCACCGTGGCATACTGCCTAGTGTGGGGACTGAAAAGGGGCATTCAATTTTTCTAAGTAAAAAAAAAATCCAATATGGCCACCAGTCGGCCATCTTGAATCGATCATGAAAAAGATTATGTCACGTACTACTCCTCATGTTGATTATTTTGGTGAAGTTTCATGAAAATGCGACTAAAACTGTGGAAGTAGTTCTCTCCACAAGTATTTTGCAAAATCCAATATGGACTCCAGGGGGCCATCTTGAATCTGATCGGGAAACATTTATGTCATGCACTGCTGCTCATCATGTCGATCAATTTATATTGAGTTTCATGAAAATGCAGCAAAAACTGTAGAGGTAGGTTACTCCACAAGTATTTTGCAAAATCCAATATGGCCACCAGTCAGCCATCTTGAAACTGAGCGGGAAAACAATTATGTCATGCACTTCCCCTCATCAAGTTGATCATTTTTGTGAAGTTTCATCAAAATGCAGCTAAAACTGTGGAAGTAGTTCACAAGTTTACATGAGCAATGTACTGACGACAACAACAGACCAACCAACCGACCGATCGATAGACAAGTTGACTACTATATACCCCCCCCCCCTCCCCCAAACTTCGTTTTGTGAGGATATAAAAACAAAACATCAGCAGGGGTATAAGGGCGAAAGCCCCATACAGACATGTTGACCTAAAAATAAAATTCAGTAAAACTGAAGATGATTTTCAGGGAGATGGCATGGATTTTAGACAAAAACAGCTGCAAAAGTCGTCAGAATTATTCGCAAAAATCCCCATTGAAATTTAAAAAAACTTTACCTCAAAAACATAGCTTTTGAACCTCACCAGAGGTGCTGGCATACTACCAAAGGTGTCAAGTTGAAGGATGGGGCTATGTCTGGATGGAAAATTTGACAAAGTAAGGGCCATAACTCAGATGAAAATAGTGTGAGCAACTCACGTCAACAAGTGATGGAAACAGGTCATCACAAAAATACCGCTTTCTGATGAAATCCATCCACTGACTGCTAAGATATGGATCCAGATGGATGGAATGACAGACAGATGGACAGAAATCTTAAGATTGACTCTTAAGTGGTTTTTCTCTTGTTGCAAACCCAACCTCCTACCACTTAATGACAAAGGGATTACTACTTAAGGAAACAATACCCGGTACTTAGACAATGGAAATCGTTTGTGTTAGGCCACACCTCCTACTGCATAAGGTACTGAATTTCTACCTGGATGGACAGACAAACATATGTAATCCAGTATAACCCCAATCTCTTCCAGAGGGGGTATAAAAATTTTAAGCAGCAAATTTTTCTCATAACACTAGTAGAAATTTACCAATTGAATCTTGTTTGACAGATATCACTGAGCTCTGTCAAACAAGATTAAACTGGTACAATTCCTAGCTGCATTATAGGAAGCAATTTCTACTTAAAATTTTGGTATTTTGACATCAGTGTGATAGTGGTTAATCATCATTATTATCATCATCAGAAAGCAGGTAAGCAAAAGTCTGGATAAGCCTAAAAGTTAAAAAAATTTTCTCAGGCCTTCCTGCATGGTCTTTTTGGCTGCCGCATGCTCTCTTTTTATAACCAATGTAAACTTAAAAAGATAAAAATTAAATGGTTTACATCGGATATTTTTATCTAAGTTAAAAAAATTCATACATTTGTTCCTTGAGTGCAACAAAGCTTTGCAATGCTTTAGCATTGCAAAGCCTTCTTGCACTCAAGGGACAAAATACACCACTACCCATGCTGTCCTGTCGGTTATGAGGCCTAAAACATGAAACAAAAAAAAGAACATGAACTTGTGATGGCAAAGAAATAAAAATAATAAAATGAAAGTGTCAATGACACTGTAGCTCAACTTGTTAAGACATGTACATGTATAGTATGTGACACAGCAATGACAAACATCTAGGTAATGACCTGATAACAAAGGTACATATAAAGTATTGTAACGGTCTGTACATAAATACTGACCGTAGCCTGTAACAAATGTACAGGTAAAGTATTGTAAAGGTGGGTGACAGTCAGATGCTAAACGAGAAAAGAAATCTTTGAGTCCCAGAGTGGGTCTGACTGAACCCCAAAATATTTGTTCTCATAGCACAGTGATAACAAAGGCACACCAAAACACTCGTTCCTGTCACAAGGTGATAACAAAGGTATCCCAAGAAGTTTCGTGAAGATCAGTTCATGAATACGAGCTGTATAGAAGTTGTGACAAAAAACTGATTGGACCTAATTTTTGTACAAAATGGCCAGTGGCAGCCATCTTGAATTTTGGACCGCACCCAGAAACACTCGTTCTCGTCCCAAGGTGATAACAATGGTACCCAAGAAGTTTTGTGAAGATCGGTTCATAAATACAGCCTCTAGCCCGAGCCGTATTGACATGTGCACTTACAGTGTATGAGTAGCACTAAATAAATCAAAGTTCATCTAATTTGCATAATTTCTGCACGAGAAAAAAAAAAGTACTATATGTGATGTATTCCATGTTACTAAACATTCATACAAAAATTTATTCAAATCAGAACTTTCATACAGAAGTTCTGTACAAAAGACTGATTGCACTAATTTTGGTACAAAATGGCTGCTGGTGGCCATCTTGAATTTTAGACCGCACCCAAAAACACTTGTTCTCGTCCCAAGGTGATAACAAAGGTACCCAAGATGTTTCGTGAAGATCGGTTCATAAATACAGACTCTAGCCCGAGTCGTACTGACATGTGTACTTACTGTGTGTAAGTAGCACTGAAAAAATCAAAGTTCATCTAATTTGCACAATTTCTGCACGAGAAAAAAACTTGTATTATATGTGATGTATCCCATGGTACTAAACATTCACACACAAAAATTAATCAAATCAGCGCTTTCATATGGAAGTTCTGTGCAAAAATCTGATTGCCCCTAATTTTGTACAAAATGGCTGCCATCGGCCATCTTGAATTTCGGACCGGACCCAAAAACACTCCTTCTCGTCCCACGGTGATACCAAAGGTACCCAAGAAGTTTTGTAACGATCGGTTCATAAATACGGCCTCTAGACCGAGCCGTATTGGCATTTGCACTTTCAGTGCTGAAAGTAACACTAAATACATCAAAGTTAGTCTAATTTGCATAATTTACGCACGAGAAAAAACCCTGTATTATATGTGATGTATCCCATGGTACTAAACATTCATACAAAAAGTTATTCAAATCAGCACTTTCATATGGAAGTTCTGCGCAAAAATCTGATTGCACCTAATTTTGTACAAAATGGCCGCTAGCGACCAACTTGAATTTTGAATCGGACCCCAAAACACTTGTTCTTGTCCCACGGACATAACAAAGGTACCCAAGAAGTTTCGTAAAGATCGGTTCATAAATACGGCCTCTAGCCCGAGCCGTACTGAATTGTTGACGGACAGACGGACGATGGACGACTGGGCATAAGCTCAAATTTGGCTTCGCTAAAGTTGAGGTAAAAATAAAATAAACAAGAAAAATGTTACTAAGGTAAAACATGCACCCCTCCCCCACCCCCCTACCTTGACCTTACCGACCTGGCTGTGGTGTGTGTGACACACCCACCCGTTGTCCTTTATAATTGAGCGAAATTAGATGATTGTAGCCCTAATAGTTTTGGAGTTATGCTTGAGACACAATTTGTGACTTTGAACATATGAAGGTCAATTGTGACCTTCACCTTGCAGATGCGGTGGAAACTATTATACGTGACACACCTTCTGACTGTCCTTAACATTTGTATAAAGTTTAACAATTGTACTATGATTCGTTTCTGAGTTATAGTTGAGACACGAATATTGACCGATTTTTAGTGTGACCTTGAAATGTGACCTTGACCTTGAAGGTACGAACCCGGCTATGGTGTGTGACACATACTCCCAGTGACCTTTATAATTGTGTGAAGTTTGATGACTGTGGCCCTAACAGTTTTTGAGTTATTGGCTCGGGCACACACACACACACACGGACACACTTCAATCACTGTATACCACCCGACTTAAGTCAGGGGGCATAAAAATGACCACTTTGTGGGGCCCAATGAAACAGCTCTATTTTTTAAGATTTTATTGGTAGGTTAGCTGGTAAAGCTGAAGAAAAGAGAACACTTCAATTGATTTAAAAAAAAAAAATGATCGCCTCATAATTTCTGTGTTTATTTTCAATCCATAATATGTTTTCAACAAATAATATCTGTTTCAAGGCTAAAAATATAATATTTATTAGTTATTTTAATCCTTTTCATTCTATAAACTTAACATACTGAGAAACAGAATCTCCATATTAAAGAGGACTAAAATGGAAGACACCCACAGCAGTGGCCTGCTAACCCTTACCCTTCCTATGCAGACCGTCATGATTTCTTGCAAGATTTCAAACTTTTTTCCAGTAGCAGATGGCACTTTATAATACAAGCATAACAGACAGGAAGAAAATATGTGACACTGTCATAGAACCATAGAATGGACATTAGAGAGTGACTTAACCCTTAGGGGATTGGAGATGTTTAAATATTTTTGCTACAAGTTGACATTCTACAACATGTGGCATTGCAGTTGTTTTAGGCAAGTCATGGCTGCCTACATAGACAGCCAAGACTTGCCTAAAACAACTGCCAAGGTACTAAGAATGTAAGCTGGGCTTTAAGCCCGAGACTGCATGTTGGCGGCACCTGTTATGTAGCAGTAAAGGGGATCATAATCCAACTTAGGCCCTTAACTGGTAGATGCTGGAAGCCCATATTTGGGCTTTATTCTGAAGTACCGGTACCACAGCTTCAAGGCTCACATTCAGTGAATGTGCTTTGTATTATCTTTGAAGTGATATTATTTAGTCTGGGAGGGTTTGCCTTGTAACAATTTATGGGAGAGTGCCCATAGGCACTCTCCCATAAATTGTAACAAGGCAAAGACCTGTGTTGAAGTTGTGATGGCCAAAAATAATTTAGCACTCTACCAGTTAAGGGTTAAAGGGTTAAATCCAAATTTTTTAAACTGAATTTATTGAAAATATGATAGAGAGTAATGAAAATTTTTTAAAAAGGTTGAGGAGAGGCAGGGTGCGCAGTTATTTTTTACATAAATTTGGGACTTCCCTATTCTTCAGCTTTATCATTTAGCTCTTCAATAAATGCTTTACCCAATGAATTGAACAAATCCACCCAATACTACGCATAAATGAAAGAGTCAATGACTCTGTAGCTCAACTTGGATATGACAGGAATTAGTACTTGCTGTGACCAAGACAACTGAATAATGAATATGACAGGAATTAGTATTTGTTTTGGCCCAGTCAACAATAATAAAAGAATTACAAGGTGACTGTAATGGACTACAGATTAAGACCAATCATTGTAGATTATTATTTTTGTGTGGAAATTTTCAGTCCCAAACAAAATATTTTCAGACTAAAATTTTTTCTTCTTCTTCTTAAAATTGACCAAAATACATCAAAACACAAAAAAGTAATTTCCGGATTTTGGTCCAAAATTTTCTAAGTCCCATCCGGACCCCTAATTTGCATAATTTATTCACGAGAAAAACTCTGTATTATATGTAATGTATCCCATGGTACTAAACATTCATACAAAAATTTATTCAAATCAGAGCTTTCATATGGAAGTTCTGTACAAAAAAAAAATTTCTGCATCGTCGGTACAAAAATGGCTGCTGGCAGCCATCTTGAATTTCGGACTGCACCCAAAAACACTCGTTCTCATCCCACGGTCAAAACAAAGGTACCCAAGAAGTTTCGTAAAGATTGGTTCATAAATACGGCCTCTAGCCCGAGCCATAGCAGCTTGGCACTCACAGCTCTGAAAGTAACACTAAATAAATCAAAGTCAGTCTAATTTGCATAATTTACGCACGAGAAAAAAACCCGTATTATATGTGATGTATCCCATGGTACTAAACATTTATACAAAACTTTATTCAGATCAGAACTTTCATACAGAAGTTCTGTACAAAAAACTGATTTTTGCATCATCGGTACAAAATGGCCACTGGCAGCCATCTTGAATTTCGGACCACACCTAAAAACACTCGTTCCCGTCCCAGGGTCATAACAAAGGTACACAAGAAGTTTCGTAAAGATCGGTTCATAAATACGACCTCTAGCCCGAGCCATAGCCAATTGTTGACGTACGGACAGACGGACGACGGGCCATGACAATAGCTCAAATTTGACTTCGTCAAAGTTGAGCTAAAAATCACCATACAATGTAGTTTGTTTGGGGGAAGTTTTACAGCCTAAACATAATTTTTGACCCCTAAATGCAAAGAGCTTTTGAAGGACAATAACAATACTTTTTAGTTATTTAAAACAAAAATATTTCACCATCTTCTAGTCATATTAGGTAAAAGATAAACAGATTTTCACCGTATTTCATTATCATGAAAGTTAAGTCTTTAACCTTTACCCAATGCATACAATATCAAAATTTACTATAGGCCCCACAAAGTAGATCTTCTGTTTCTCAGGCCATTTTTGTAAAATTGCATATGGGTGGGTGGTTTTTTATTTTATTTTTTATTTTTGTAATTATTTCTTTGCCATCAGAAGTTCATGATCTTGGTTTGTTTTATGTTTTAGGCCTCATAATCTTCCAAATATCATGGGTGGTGGTATATTTCGTCCCATGAGTGCAAGAAAGCTTTGCAATGCTTCACCTTGTTGCACCCAACAAGGGACAAATATATCAATTCTCAATTTTATTAACTTGGGTAAAATATCAGACATAAATCTTTTAATTTTTATTATTATCCCCACATTTTCAAAAATGTGGGGATATAGTGATGATCTCCGTCTGTATGTCCATTTTTTTAGCTATAATTTTGAAACTTACCATACTTCTTAAGTATGGTATGGAGATGACAAAAATAGGTTTAGTTTAAATTTTTGTCACCAGGTGGTGCCACTTAGAGAGTGAGATTGAGCTAAAATACTGTTTTCCGACTAAAGGCACCGAGGATATGTAATTCCGGTTGTTTAAAGTGTGTTTATATGTTCCAAAGAGTCTCTAGATGTGCATAAAAGTTTTGGATTTTTTATATTCGGCCCCATGTTGCACCCGTAGTGCCACTTTTGTCGTTAGAGAATCGGTTTCCGGTGAAAGGCTCCTTGGAGATTTAATTCGAAACATTGAAAGTGTGTTCATATGTTCCAGTAGAGCCTCTAGATGTGCATAAAGGTTCGGTTTCCGGCAAAGGGTACCTAGGGATTTTAATTCGAAATGCTGAAAGTGCGTTCATATGTTCCGATACGGTCTCTAGATGTGCATGAAGGTTTCAGATTTTTGATTCAGCCCCCATGTGGTGCTTGTAGCGGTTCTTTTATCGTTACGAGAATTGGTTTCTAGTAAAAGGTTCCTAAGGGTTTTAATTTGGAACGCTGAAAGTGTGTTCATCTGTTCCGGTAGTGTCTCTGGAGGTTTCCTAAAGGTTTCAGACTTTTGAATCGGCCCCATGTGGCACACCTTTGTCGTTAGAGAATCAGTTTCTTGTGAAAGTCTCCTAGGGGTTTTATTTCGAAATGTTGAAAGTGTGTTCAAATGTTCAAGAAGGGTCTCTAGAAGTGCAAAAAGGTTTTGAATTTTTGTGTCGGACCCATGTGGCACCATAGCACCACTTGTGTCCTTAGAGAATTGGTTTCCGGCAAAAGGATCTTAAGGGTTTTAATTTGAAACATTGAAAGTGTGTTCATATGTTCCAGTAGGGTCTCTAGATGTGCATAAAGGTTTCAGATTTTTGATTCGGCCTCATGTGGCATCTGTAGCACCACTTTTGTCATTAAGAGAATCGGTTTCTGGAGAAAGGCACCCAGGGGTTTTAATTCAAAACGTTGAAAGTGTGTTCATATGTTCAGGTTGAGTCTCTGGATGTGCATCAAGATTTTGATTTTTGATGCCCCCCAACCCCCTCCCGCTCATATGGTGCCAGTAATACCACTTTTGTTGTCAGAAAATGTTAATTGATTTGTGACCATCATGATGACATACTGTAAATGCAGGGATACACCTTAGTGTGCATTGCACACAAATGACATTGTTCTAGTTTTAAGTTTGCATTGGTTATAAAAAAAGAGGGCATTCGGCAGCCAAAAGGATCATGAGGGAGGGCCTGAGAAACAGATTTTTAACTATTCAGATCTTATTTAAAACAAAAATATATCACCATCTTCTAATCATGTTAGGTAAAAGTTACTTTTTTAACCCTTTACCTCAAAAACATAGGTTATGATCCCTCATTGGAAAGAACTCGACAAGCTCATTCCAATGAGGGGTCATAACCTATGTTTTTGAGACAAAAAACCCTTTACCCAATACCCAATGCACACAATATCAAAATTTATTTTATTTTCTTGTTTCAAATATTTTATAAAAATTAAAACAGGCCCAGATTATGTGACCCTTTGTTTGAAAAAACTTGATGAGCTCGTTCTGACAAGGAAGGTCATATTGCATGGTTTTTTTAAAAATTTTTTTTTTTTTCAACTGCTTACTTTATCAATTGTGTGGGTAGATGCAACTAATTCATTAGATAAAGGGTTAACTTCTGTTCCCAAGGTCTAAACATTCCAGCTGAAACCTGGACAATCTCGCTGAACTAAAGGGCAACTGATGATTTTTCCAACTGACTATACTCACTTGAAAGACACTACAACAGTTTTTCTTCCAGAATAATTTTCTTCTGATACCATGTCTCCATTAGGAATCAATTCCATAGATTGACTTGTTCTCATCCAGTTTAAACCTTTATTTGAAACATCAACAGTTGAACCAAATCCGTGTTCTAGTGCTGTCTCTTTCAAATATCCTTCACATATTAAACATTTGGCTGAAATTAAAGAATGTAGAGACAAAGAAATTAATGGAACAAGACAGTCCTGGTAATTCATCCATGTTTCATTGGCAAAAAAATTACTGTGGAAAACTTGTGCTTCTACGGCAATTGCTGTGAAGCCTGCTCGATTGTGTAAAAATCATCAGGGGGCAGGGCATAGTCTCAGTTGCCATGTATATGTAGTATGCGGTGAAGTGAAAATTTTCAAGTAACTTTAACATGTGAAAGTAGTTCGAGATACATGTGTATATAATCACAATCAATGTGCAGAATCTTTCATTCAATTAGATCATGCCAATATCATGAACCATGTGAATGCTGAGAAAAAATCTTGGAAGTAAGCAGTTGGCTTGCTCAATATGTGTAGCGAATGATGCAGCATAATCACAAACTAAGCATCTCACTGTTTCTATGTTGATAACACCAGAATCTGACATCAGTTTCTGGAAAGCTCTGTAAGAGCTTTCCAAAAACTGATGTCAGATTCTGGTGTTATCAACATAGAAGAAGCAGAACACATAGTTTCTAGTGGTTATGCTGCAACTTGTACTGTAAATTGTAAGATTAGCAATACAGCATATAGTGCAACCCACATGGTTTGATTCCATGTGTAAACTGGAAGTAGTGCAATTTTTGCAACGACAAGGCTTTCTAAGAAGCCATCCACGGCAGTATTTTTGCTGTGGATATTTTTCGTTTCCTCTGCATTTTCTGCGGCACTGCTGATTGCTGAGGGTGAATTACTAGGGCTGAACAAGGGCTGGCCAATTCCCCCCCGCCCACCAAAAGAAACAAGCCAAGACCAATACCGTGTCTGGACCTGCGTCGCTGCATGCAATTGAATCGGCAAACAGGAAGTGGCTGCACAGCAGATCTGAAAATTGCATACACGATACAACTGATCATTATCAGGCTCCAGATGAAATATAAAATCAATCCCTTGCATAGAAGCCGAGAAAAGTTTGACGAAAAATTTTAATGTTCAGTGGGTACAGTAAAATTTCAAAGTATCGGCAAACAGGAAGGGGCTGCACAGCAGATCTGAAAATTGCTTACACGATACAACTCATCATTATGAAGCAGCAGACCAAATATAAAATCATCATTCCCTTTCATAGAAGCCAAGAAAAGCTTGACGGAAAAAGTGTTTCGGACGGACTGACGGACTGAGTCGAGTCGAGCGGTTACTAGACCTGCTTTGCCGCAGGCGACACAGGTAAAAAAAGAAAAATGCCCTGGTACAGCAGCAAGAGTGGAAACTAGAAAAATATGTAAGTTAAAGGTCACTGTGACCTTGACCTTAGACATAATGACTCCCAAATGCATAGGGTTCTTCCCCTCATCATACTCAATCCACATGTCAAACTGGAATATTGAATGGGTCAGTATAACATGAATTAGAGAACGGGAGGCAGGAAAATTTTAAGTTGAAGGCCACTGAGACCTTAATCTATGACACAATGACACCAAAATAAATAGGGTTCATCTTTTAATCACATCCAAACCACATGTCAAGTTTGGTTTTGATTGGCCCAGCAGAACTTCAATTATAGAGTGGAAAGTAGAAAAATTTGAAAGAGAAAGGTCACATTCTCATCATACCTAGCGATGCAGACCAGACTGGACTGGACTGCCTTGGGTGGTCTAGTCCACTGATCAGGCAGTCCAGCCTGGTATGGTTCAGCCTCTAAGGGTCCTATACAGCAGTCTGGACTGGTCTAAAGCATTCCGACCAAAAGTGATTGAAATGCAAGTTATTCAGCTTCTTATGTATATATCTATTATATCTTGTTCAGGATTAACTTGAAACTCACGTATTTTCTTTAACTCTTTACCCACCGTAACGGCCCAAACCGGCCTGCACTATTCTCAAAAATCGCCAATTAATTTTCATTATTTTTTTATTTTTTGTCTCAAAAACATAGGTTAGGACCCCTCATTGGAACGAGCTCGTTCCAACGAGGAATCCTAACCTATGTTTTTGAGACAAAAAATGAAAAAAATAGTTATTCAAGAATTTAGGTAATGGGTTAATGAAAATTTTACAATAACTTTTAGCCTTTTAAAAACCTATTATTTCTGAAACCTTCACCAATGAGTGATTTTCGAAAGAGCTAACTAAAATTCTGAGGTTTCGACCACACTTACTTTTAGAGTTCACAACAGATAAAAACATTTGAAAAAAGATCTTCATATTCAATACAAATACTGCTTTTCTTCTTGCATTCAATGCATGATTCCCACTGATATCAGAGAATCAAATCCAAGCACTATTTAAACCTTTACCTAATGCAGACGATATCAAAATTTATTATTTTAAATATCATTTTTTAAAATTTTTCTAAAAATTTTAACAAAACCATATCATGTGACCCCTCGTTGGAACGAGCTTGTCGAGCTCGTTCCAACGAGGGGTCACATGATATGGTTTTGTTAAAATTTTTTGAAAAATAATATTTTTTCAACTGCTGAATTTGCATATTACGCAGGCGATTCATTAGGTAAAGGATTAAGCACTTCTCAAGGATTTCAACAACAATTTTGTTGAATTTAAAAAAAAAACATTTTTGATAGCACAATGTGCATACTATGCGACGGATGCAGCCATTTCATTGGGTGAGGGTTAATCACTCACTGGGTAGAACTGAGGCATGCTGTTGTCTATTCGTAAAAAATAACAAGCGGCTCCATGGTGCCTGAATCACTCACTGGGTAGAACTGACTTAAAAAACAACAAGCGGCTCCATTGGGCCTGAACATGGCTAGTTAAAACTACAGAGGAATGAATTTATCTGATTTTTTTCTAGTATTGGGATGATACTATAGAAGTAATGCCCAGATTTTTAGTAACACAAAACTAGGGAGCCCATATATCAACCTAGGGACTTAACTTGAACAAATTTGAAGAATGTTGTATACCAAATATCAAAAGATTCTGACTGGTGATTCTGGAGAATATTTGAGAATATTACCAATATTGCACTAAGTTAAAATCCCCCCCCCCCCCACAGGGAACACAAATGTCAACCCAGGGACTTTATTTGAACAAATTGAATCTGAACCCTCTAAGGATGCTGTGTACCAAATATCAAAAGATTCTGATTGTATCTCAAGAAGCAGAATTTTAAAGATCATTCCTCAAATTAGACTCAGTTAAACTTTGGGCTCCAATAGGGAGCCCAAATATTAACCCAAGGACCCAATTTGAACAAACTTGAATCTGACTTGCATAGAGATGCTGTATAATAATATCAAACGATTCTGATTGTATCTCAAGAAGCAGATTTTTAAAGATCATTCCTCATATTGGACCAAGTTAAAATTCGAGTTCCAATAGGGAGTCCAAATATTAACCCAGAGTCTTGATTTGAACAAACTTAGATCTGACCTCCATACAGATGCTGTATACCAAATATCAAAAGATTCTGACTGATGGATCTGAACAAGATTTTTAGAGATTATTCCCCATATTGCACTTAGTTTAAATTCGGACCCAAATAGGGAACCTAAATATTAACTGAGGGACTTGCTTTGAACAAACTAGAATCTGACCCCGTTAGGATACGGCATACTCAATATCAACAGATTCTGAGTAGTAGATCAGAAAAAGAAGATTGTTAATCCTCAAGAGCCTGGAGATCTTTATACATTTTCGCTATACATTGAAAGTCTACCTTCTATGACTTTGAATTTGTTTCCAATCAAGTCTTGGCTGCCTATAGAGGCAACCAATACTTGCCTAGAAACAACTGACAAGGTACTTAAAAACAAGTTTTGAGTTTATCCAAACAATGCATGCTGGGGAACCTGTTCCTTTGCATTATAAAGTTATCAAATTTGGAATTAGACCCATAAGGGATAAAGATTATTCCCCATATTGCATTTAATTAAATTCAGGCTCCCAAAGAAAGCCCAGTTTTTCACCGAAAGGCTTAATTTGAACAAACTTGATACTGACCCCTGTAAGGATTCCGTATACTACATATCAAACGATTCTGAAACGTGGTTCTGTAGATGAAGAATTTTAAAGATTATTCCTCATACTGAACTAAGTAATAATTCAGGCTCCAATAGGGAGCTCAAATATTAACCCAGATACTTGGTTTGAACAAACTTAGATCTGATCTCTCTAAGAATGCAGGGTACCAAATATCAAAAGATTCTAACCGTTGAATCTGAAGAGGATTTTTAAAGATTATTTTTCATACTGCTCTAAGTTAAAATTTGGGCTCCCATAGACAGCTCAATTATTAATCGATGGACTTGAGTTGAACAAATTGGAATCTAATACCTGAAGGATTTCTGTAGGAAATATATTAAAAGATTCTGACTAGTGTTTCAAGAGAAGAAAAGTTTAAAAGATTACTCCTCATATTGGACTAAGTTAAAATTTGGGCTGCAATAGGAAGCCCAAATATTAACACAGGGACTTGGTTTGAACAAAATGAGATCTAATCTCCCTAAGGATGCTGTACACCAAATATCAAAAGATGCTGACTGGTGGATCTGAAAAAGATGATTTTTAAAGATTATCCCACATCTTGCACTAAGTTTAGATTCAGAGGGAAGCCCAAATATTAACTGAGGGACTTGATTTGAACAATTTTGAATCTGTCCCTCATAACAATGATGTAATGTATACCAAACATTAAAAGATTCTGACTGGTGGTACTGAAGAAGAAGATTTTTAAATATTATTGTCCATATTGCCCCAAGTTAAAATGTGGGCTCCTGTATTGAGCCCAAATATGAACCAAGGGGCTTAGTTTTAACAAACTTGTATCGGACCCTCCTATGGATGCTGTATATACCAAATATCAAAAGATTATGATCATTGGGTTTTTTTGGTTGTAAATATGCCAACACAGCATTTTTTCGATGCCCCCCGCCCCCTACAGAAGACCGTGACAAAACTGATGGCAATTTTTTTTACCACTCCATTCTACTGGTCCTGAGGATGCTTCATACCAAATAACAGTTATCTGTGCCATGTGGTTTGGGAAATGTGGACATAAACAAATTTGATTCTTCACCTCAAAAGGAAGCTCTATGCATAACGAATATTAAGTTACTGCACCCGCACCCATTGGTTCCATCCGATTCTCAAAATATTCCAATGTCATCCATTGTTGATGAAAATGAGGAAATTGACTGAGCATGTATGGCGAGCCGTGACAATGGGTGATTGTACTATACAGTAATTCAGGACACCAGGTTGAGTGCACTTTGCACTCTTGTCCCCTGTGCAATCCAGTTCAGTCTGTTTTTGTGACTTTGACTTTTTAATGTTTTAGGAGGAATTTTTCTCTCAGGAAACCTTCAAGGTTGCTCATTTTCATAGAAGGAATTAGACAAGGATAAGGCTCTTGTGTTCCTTTTATAAGTTGAGAATAGGGTTTAATATATTCCCTGTTTTCTTTTGTAACAGGAACGGGAATGAAATTACTCTCAGAAACGGGAACCGGGAAATGTTCCGGATAATATAAAGTAAATTTACAAGAGTAACAAGATGCATTTATTTTTGTGAAAGTGAAGACATTTATTGGCAATCCGCCATCACCATACGGAAAAGTTCTTTGCCAAAAAGAAGTCTCAAACCCCAAACCCGCTTCCAACTTGTGTTCATTTTCAAAATTGCTTGTTTTATCACTACTACCTACTGGCTTCAACACCCTCTTCACTGCCATCACTAGTCTCCTCTGCATGATGCAGAGGAGACTGGTGATGGCAGTGAAGAAGGAATTGACGTTGAAGGAGGTTGTGAATAGTGAGCGATTCTAGTGATTCTGAAAATGAAGAAGAGTTTGACTTTTGAAGTGAGGTTGAAGAGAGGAGTCCTCCAGAACTGATTCAGAACTACAGTGATTTGGTGAAAAAGGTTCTTCAGGAAGCATGATTGTAACAAGAGGCCCCAAGGGGCCTTAACTGCTCACCTGACAAGTTGTTTAAAGAAGTATTTTGGCTAACATTCAGCTAATCATGGCTCATCAACACTTCTGAGGAATGAAGTTATGAAATTATTATAGGGGTCTTTTTTTTTTACATAAATTCGCTCTAATTCCTTCAAAATGTATTTTGTAGCAATTTTTTTTCTTCTGCTTAATTGACCACCATGGTGGGGATTGGGGTTGGTGGTCATAGGGGTATTCTTTTTTTTTGAGGGGGGGGGGGTGGGGGGGGTTGCATAAAATCACTCTAAATCTTTCAAAATATATTTTGCAGCCAAACATTTTGTAACATTTAACTGCCCCCCCACAAGGAAGGGAGGGGAGGACATGGGGTAAAAACATTTTCGCATAAAACCACTCTAATTCATCTAGGAATTTGATTTTGAAAATAATCAAAAAATATTTTTCGGAATTTCTAAGTCGGAATCGGACCCAAAATTTTCAGGCTATATTTTTTTTTTTTCGTCTCAAAATTGAAAATGCATAAAAAATTGGGAATTTCTTCTTTTTTTTTTTTTTTTTTTAAATTTTGGTCCAAAATTTCTAAGTCTGAACTAGACCCAAAATTTTCAACCCAGGGACCCAATTTGAACAAACTTGAATCTGACCCCCTAGAGATGATGTATACCAAATGTTAAAGGATTCTGACTGGTGGATCTGAAGAAATATTAACCGAGGAACTTGATTTGACCAAACTTGAATCTGCCCCCGCCCGCCCTAGAGATGATGTACACCAAATATGAGAGGATTCTGACTGGTGGATCTGAAGAAGATTTTTGAAGAAATTTCCTCATATTGCACTAAGTTGGGGGTGCAGTGGCATCGCGGTAACCGGTTCTCGTCAGATCGCTGAAGTTAAGCAACGTCAATCCCGGTTAGTAGTTGGATGGGTGACCATTTCAGAGACTGCTTCGTGCTCGCGTGTTGTGTCCTTGGGCAAGGCACTTTACCTCGATTGCATACATGGGGGTATGATGACACTGTGTACTATGGCATACTGCACTTTGATGGTGCGCATGTCGTCCACCAATCTAACCCTGCCTGTGCCATGGTGCAGAGTTATGATGTTGGAGAGCTGACAGCTGCTCGTTGTTGCTCGATGGTTCTCCCCGGGGTACTCTGGCTTCCTCCACCCGTAAACTGTCACCGACATGATATGACCCTGGCTTTTATTGTGTAATTAAACCCTAATAAATAAATACATAAATTGCACTAAGTTAAAATTTGAGCTCCCATAGGGAGCCCAAATATTAACCGAGGAACTCGATTTGAACAAACTTGAATCTTGCCCCCCTAGAGATGATGCATACCAAATATGAGAGGATTCTGACTGGTGGATCTGAAGAAGATTTTTGAAGAAATTTCCTCATTTTGCACTAAGTTAAAATTTGGGCTCCCATATGGAGCCTAAATATTGACCGACGAACTCAATTTGAACAAACTTGAATCTTGCCCCCCTAGAGATGATGTATACCAAATATGAGAGGATTCTGCCTGGTAAATCTGAAGAAGAAGATTTTTAAAGAATATTCCACGTAAGGCAAAATTTAAAATTCGGACTCCCATAGGGAGCCCAAATATTAACCCAGCGATTTGATTTGAACAAACTTGAATCTGTCCCCCTGGAGATATTGTGTACCAAATATGAAAAGATTCTGACTGGTGGATCTGAAAAAGAAGATTTTTAAAGAATATTCCACATACTGCACTTAGTTAAAATTTGGGCTTCAACAGGGAGCACAAATATTCACCCATGGACTCAATTTGAACAAACTTGAATCTGACCCCCCCTAGAGATGTTGTATACCAAATATGAAAAGATTCTGACCACTGGATCTGAAGAAAGTTAAAAAATTTATAGTAATTTATATATTTTTTATACTTACCAATGACCCAGACATAGCTGGTGCTAACTCTTAAAAATCTAGGGCCAAACACAAATTTTGCCCCCCAATCCCCAAAATTTGCATCTAAAACCAAAGAAATCATGTCCTGAATGGCCCTCCATACTTCACCTCTACTGCGCATGCGCAGTGTCAAGGAGGTCCCGGAATTGGCGCCATTTATCATTCTTACATCCAGTGCCTGGTCAGCGCTATGCACTCAGCGGGGAGGTAGAGTTCCCAACTCCTGGGAGGGCCATCCCTGTCTGGGTCATTGGTAAGTATAAAAAATATATAAATTACTATAAATTTTTTAACATTTTTATACTGTACCAATGACCCAGACATAACTGAATAGTAAAAAGGCTGGAGAGCCTAGGACATAGAGGAAAATCCAATAAGCTCAACTATATAAAATAGAGTCATCCCCTCGAGGAGAAAAGGAGTATTAGGCTTTACATGTATCTTTCTTATTTATGATAAATTAGAAAGACACAACACCCTCCATAATTGAGCATCATAACATTCATGTTCTCTATTAACATCCAGTATAATCCTTATACTAATTATTTTTAAAGTAAGCCAATAAATAAAGTTCGTCCAGAGAATTGAGACTCTTTATACTCTTTTAAAAGTGTCCGATGATTGTATATTAACTCCCGTTTGACACGTGACATATACAAATGCTACACTTTAAAAATATGACATGAATGAATTTTTTAAACATTAACTTTTCACTTTAAAACCATCCCGGTAACAACTCAGAATTACTGACTCCGGAGGAGGTATCCCCTTGTTTTCACTATAAAACAGGTGACCCAAGGGAACCCCCCCCCTTCCCCTTGCCCTGGGTCAAATAGCCCAGAGCGAAGAGGGCAGCTGGATGGAGTCACTGCCTGAACAGAAAGCCTGCATAACTATAGTTGCAACTGTTTAGTGAACGACATTCTGAGCAGCAGATAATGGACCTAAACAAAGCAGGTCTCCAGAAATGGACTCAATATTTCTGAGATAAAAATTTGTGAATGTGGATGGCTGAGACCAATATGCAGCCTTCATTAAATCTGTAATAGCAACACTATTTGCATAAGCCTAAGATGTAAAAAGAGCTGTTACCTAATGAGCCGAAATCTTACGCACAGACTGCTGAGTTGAAGATAGATTATCATAAGCAGTACGGATAGTTAATTGAATCCATCTAGCCATAGAATGGACCGTAATGTCCTTCTTATTAGGCATCAGAGACAGAAGAAGCTTACGTCCCTTTCTGATAAACTGATATCTTGTTTATAAAAACATAAAGCTCTAACCGGACAGAGTAAAGGCCTGTGCCCATCTGAAGACGGAAGGGCCTTAATAACAATAGGTTCCGGATATTATTAGGAGCCTGATTCTTAGCCAAAAATCCAACATTAGTAGTAAAGGTAATAGTGTTCCCGACACTACGATAGTGAGAATCGTCCACCGATAGTGCATGAAGCTCACTGACTCTTCTAGCAGAAGAGAAAGCTAAGAGAAATGCTGTCTTATAAGACCAGAATTTGAAATCTACTGTCTCAAGAGGCTCAAATGGTTTTCTTTTAGTTTAAGAAGAACCCAAGCTAAATTCATTTAGGAATTAATCTAAGGGTTCTAGGTCTATTTATCGAAAAGCGAAGAACCCAAGCTAAATTCATTTAGGAATTAATCTAAGGGTTCTAGGTCTATTTATCGAAAAGTTTCTAACTAATTTAGATAAAGAGACATAAGATTCAATTGTAAACTATCATGGTGTGCATAGGTATCAGATAACATAGACCTATAACCTTTAATAGTAACAGGCTGCAGTTGATCTCGTCAAACAAGTATACTAGAAAGTTTGCAATGTCTGGTATGAAGGGATCAAAAATATCAACAAAATGATCCCTACACCCATGACGAAAGACCTTCCACTTAACCGCATAGTATAGCGAAGAGAAGGTCCTCCTACAGTTAGAAATCGCGTCCACTGCTCGTCCTGTACAAAGCTTGCCGTGCAAGAAGGACCGCACAACGGAAAACGGGAAGGTTGAGACCTTGCGGGTTGTGATGAAGTTGACACGATTTCCCCAGCGAAAGAAGATCCTCTCGTGGAGGAAGTTTTCGTGGTAAGTCCCACAGCAGACACCTGAGTAGATTTATCCACGGTCTCTGTGGAGACAGAGATGCTACCAACAGAATTGTATTGAGATTGTTTTATCTTGAGCAATATTTGCTGAATCAACGGCGCTGGAGGATACGCATATCCTATCCTTCCGTCCCACGAGATCGATAGAGCTACTACTGCATATGCTCAGGGATCCAGACATGGTGACACATATGTCTGCAATTGAATGTTGAGTTGTGTCACAAATAAGTCTATCATTGGCCGCTCCCATTGGTAGCAAATCTGATTGAATACCTGTTTGTTGAGCGTCCATTCTGACGGCAACAAGCGACCCTTCCCTGAAAGGGAGTCTACTAATACATTCAGACGACCCGGAATATGACGGACCGAAAGCAGAACTTGGTGTTCTAGAACAAACAGAAGGATTCTTTCCGTTAAAAATTGAATAACGGAACGGAATGAGTGCCTCCCTGGTTCCGGATATACGCAACTACTGTCGTATTGCCGGACAGGATTTGGACATGCACTTTCTGAATAATGTTCATCCAATGACATAGTGCAAGCCAAATTGACATCATTTCTTGGACGTTTATGTGCTTGCCTAGAAACTGCGGAACCCAAAGACCCTGGCACTTCGAATCCGTTGGGATCAATGTTGTACCCAAACCTGTTTGACTGCCATCCGTCATAATCGTAAAACTCGGATCCGGCAACTGCAGTGGAACTCCCTGAGTCAACCACTGAATGTTTGCCCAAGTCTGAATCTCTTGTTACACTTGATTGACAAGAGAACGTCTATATCGAGCAATTCATAGATTGCCGAAAGGTTGCCGTCGAAGAGAAGCTTCTCCGAGACCGAAGCGACTCTGAGAGAGTTCTTCACCTTACTATCCACGCGCGTGGATGTAGCTAGGGCTGCGTCACGTCTAACCAACTCCAGGTTTGCCACTGAAGGGGCGGAGTTATACGTGGAAAAGCTACTGCCCTCGAAAGAAATCTCATTGAGGATCATATCCTGAAATTCTTTCCCTTAAAGACGTAATGATAACGCCTTAGTAAGGTGGTCTGCGTATGATAAAGCGTCCAAGTTAAGTCTGTTAGACATTATTGTCGTTTCCAACGTCATGGTTGGAATTGACATAGACGGCGATATAGACAACTACAAGTCTTCAGCCTCGTCGTCTAGATGCAGAGGAACTCTCGGTATGCCCTGTCCTGCTGTTTCAAATTTATTCCTTGAATTGATGAAAGGCAGATTTAGAGCATTTGCGGACAAGAAACCAGACTTGCCTGTTTTGGTAGCAAGCTTATATATATAGCGTCGTTCAATAATTCGAATGTTCTTGTGACATTATTGGACTGTGTCGGCAACTCAGGGACGATGTCCCTGAACCGATCAAAAAAAAAAAAAATTCTGTGTCCAATGATGCTATTAGTCTCTTATCCCGCATCGCAGCATTCTAGTCCGACGGAACAACCTCTGGAAGATAATGCCGGAAGAAATCTATGGCAGCTTCTGTTTTTCTGAAAGGGAAAGCTCGAAATCCTTCGAATCCCTTTCGCCATCCTGTCAGACCCTATGAAGAGCTCGGTCGTCCGTACCTGATGCTTCAGCGGAGCGTACCGACCCAGCATCGTCGGATTATTCCTGATCCGACAGAGATTCTGTCGTTTACTGGGATGCTGCGATAAGTTGTGCTATTTTGGATAGCACGTCCGTCACTGAGGCCTGTGGAGAAGCGGTCTTACGTTGCTTTGCCGCTGGAAGCTCTGTGTACATTGACCCGTGCACACTTCTATTATGCGAGTGTCCGGAGTCTACAGGCCTCGTGTCCTTTGGCTACCGGATGGCGTGACCTGTTCGCCGTGGAATCCCTGAAAGGCAAAGCTGGCTGGATATTCGTGGTCACGTAGCCAAGGTGCGGTCGTGTGCGCTGCCATGAGGATGAGGAAGCCTTATCGACAGTCTCTCGGACTGTCTATATAACGGAGCGTCCCAAAATTTAAGCATTTAGAACGATTCTTTCAAATAGAGTAGCCAGCTGATCTGGGCCAGAGGTAATGGTTGATAAATTTTAGAATTAATTTGTTTATTTATTCATTGTGTTCTTATCTGATTCTCAAAACCGCGAGCTATAACTGGATAATAACCTGTTATTCGTGGCCATTATTTAACTAAATATGAGATCAAAACTGTAGGGATTGGAAAGCAGTATTCACAGAAATTATTCCTTAGTGTGTATGCAAACGAACGTTGTTGAGTACTCGTCAAATTTCGTTTGTATTCACACTACAGAATAGTTTCTGCGACTGCTCAGTACTCATGGAAATTGCTGATCATTAACTAAATCTTGAATGCCAAAGTTGATTATTTCTCAATAAATACGACACGGCTTCGAGGAGTAATCTATCCCAATGGAGAAGCGGCACATTTACTAAGTTTTTAACTGTGGAATTGTGATCACTATCGATATTTCAGATAACCAGTTGATGGTTTTTCTGATCGGTTAGGTTTGTTAACTGGTTTCAAATCGGTTATCTGGTTAACCATTTCACTAATCCACGGTAATGCATGCTGAATGAGTAAGGTACCGATGAATTCCAACTGAAATTGAATACACATCAGATGTATTTTAAGGTATTTGCAAACTTTGAATTTTATTCCACTGCACTATTTTATTCCACTGCACTGTCTCAATAGCTGGAACATCCACACCTGGAAAGTTCCAAATGAAATTATGACAGTTAGAAAATATATTATGGACCTGCAAATATTCGAATATGATCAAATCAAATTCTGGATCAAATACTGCACACTATTTGCAAATCAAATCGAATTATTATCACCTCAACAAAAATTGAAAGTGTCAATGACATTGTAGCTCAACTTGATAAACTTGAACTTTCTAAGTTATAAGCGAAATGGCAAATTTGAAGATCACTGGTTCCAATGCTATTTGGTGAAACATCAACATAACAGTGTGCACACGTCAGAGCAATCCATGCATTATTAAATGTAAACAGTAGGGATGGCTAAAGGAAGAATGTTGATACACAAATGCAGTTAGTTTAAAGATCATTGTAAATGGCTACTTTTTTCAGAAATGAATACTAATCAATAGCTCTTATTCAGAGGTCTCGGCAAATCAGCACACCAAGTTCTAAACCAATCCTATAAAAAATGCACTCTGTAGGCCATGTTAAATAGAGCTGTACGGTATTGAAATTTCAAGTTCGGTATCGGTATTTTTTGGGTAAATACCTCGGTTTCGGTATGATATTCGGTATATACATAGAACACTGAAAATAGTTCCAAATTGACCCAATTTCCCAACATTCAACCATATAGTAACTTTACAGGTTCAGCGGTGACATCTCATGAACTGGACAAGTTAGTGTGCCAACAGATTAGTCTAGCAAGTCATTTAATGAATCACTCGATTCATTTTGAATCATCACACTGCATCGAGTGATTCATTAAATAACTTGCTAAGCTTACCAGTTGACCTCTCTGCCCTTCGTACATGTACCATGCCCCTCCCCCATTGCAAGTAAATTGAAGTAATTCAAATGTAATTAGTCTCTCTATGATAATCCCAGCTGTGAATGCCAATCATGCAATGCGTCAATGACATGGTGTCATCCACCTTTCATTGTTCGGGTTCATCCTTGATAACCATATAAAATAATATGTTTTATGACATTCACCTAGTTGCAACTAAAGATGGTCTGTCATCTGCTATACCCCCACCCCCACCGTGGCATACCGCCTAGTGCGGGTGACTGAAAATGGGCATTCAATTTTTCTAAGTAAAAAACAATTCCAATATGGCCACCAGTCGGCCATCTTGAAATCGAGCGGGAAAAAAAAAAATTATGTCACGCACTTCCCCTTATCATGTTGATCATTTTTGTGAAGTTTTGTGAAAATGCAGCTAAAACTGTGGAAGTAGTTCACTCCACAAGTTTACAAAAAAAAAAATCCAATATGGCAGCTAGTCGGCCATCATGAAACCGAGCAGGAAAGAAATTATGTCACGTACTGCTCCCCATCATGTTGATAATTTTTGTGAAGTTTCATGAAAATGCGGCTAAAACTGTGGAAGTAGTTCGCTCCACAAGTTTACATAAATGAAAGTGTCAATGACACTGTAGCTCAACTTGACAAACTTGAACTTGGTAAGTTATAAAGAAATGGCAAAATTGAAGTTCATTGGTACCAATGTCATTTTTTTTGCCAGTGGCAACATTTTTTGACAGAAACCGAAGAAAATCGATAGCCCCCATCTAGAGGCCTCCCCAAACAAGCATGCCAGGTTTCAAAGCAATCTGATCATAAATGTGCCCTGTAGGGTGAACAAAAGGGAAATATTGCGGTCTGACTAGACTAAATTCTAAGAACGTTGGCCGTGGCAACATTTTTTGACGGAAATGGAAGAAAATCGATAGCTCCCATCTAGAGGTCACCGTAAATAAGCACACCAGGTTTCAAAGCAATCTAATCATAAATGTGCCCTGTAGGGTGAGCCAAAGGGAAATACTGTGGTCTGACTGAACTAAGTTCTAAGAATGTTGGCTGCGGCAACATTTTTTGACGGAAATTGAAGAAAATCGATAGCTCCCATCTAGAGGTCACCCCAAACAAGCATGCCAGGTTTCAAAGCAATCTGATCATAAATGTACCCTGTAGGGTGTGCCAAAGGGAAATATTGAGTCTTCTGACTAAACTAAGTTCTAAGAACATTGGCCGCGGCAACATTTTTTGACGGAAATTCAAGAAAATCGATAGCTCCCATCTAGAGGTCAACCTAAATAAGCATACCAGGTTTCAAAGCAATCAAATCATAAATGTGCCCTGTAGGGTGTGCCAAAGGGAAATATTGTGGTTTGACTAAACTAAGTTCTAAGAACGTTGGCCGCGGCAACATTTTTTGACGAAAATTGAAGAAAATCGATAGCTCCCATCTATAGGTCACCCCAAACAAGCATGCCAGGTTTCAAAGCAATCCGATCATAAATGTACCCTGTATGGTGTGCCAAACAGAAATATTGAGTCTTCTGACTAAACTAAGTTCTAAGAACATTGGCCGCGGCAACATTTTTTGACGGAAATTGAAGAAAATCGATAGCTCCCATCTAGATGTCATCCCAAACAAGCATGATAGGTTTCAAAGCAATCCGATCATAAATGTACCCTGTAGGGTGTGCCAAACGGAAATATTGAGTCTTCTGACTAAACTAAGTTCTAAGAACGTTGGCCGCGGCAACATTTTTTGACAGAAATTGAAGAAAATCGATAGCTCCCATCTAGAGGTCTCCCCAAACAAGCATACCAGGTTTCAAAGCAATCTGCTCATAAATGTGCCCTGTAGGGTGTGCCAAAGGGAAATATTGAGGTCTGACTAAACTAAGTTCTACGAATGTTGGCCGTGGCAACATTTTTTGTCGGAAATTGAAGAAAATCGATAGCTCCCATCTAGAGGTCACCCTAAATAAGCATACCAGGTTTCAAAGCAATCAAATCATAAATGTGCCCTGTAGGGTGTGCCAAAGGGAAATATTGTGGTTTGACTAAACTAAGTTCTAAGAACATTGGCCGCGGCAACATTTTTTGACGGAAATTGAAGAAAATCGATAGCTCCCATCTAGAGGTCACCCCAAACAAGCTTACCAAGTTTCAAAGTAATCTGATCATAAATGCGACCTGTGAGGTGTGCCAAAGGAAATTGTGGACGTACGTACTAACGTACGTACGTACGCCGACGGACGAGAAGTGATGGCAATAGCTCTTGACTTTGTCAAGTTGAGCTAAAAATCAAATATGGCCGCCAGTCGGCCATCTTGAATCCGATCGGGAAAACAATTATGTCACGCACTGCTCCTCATCATGTTGATCATTTTTGTGAAGTTTCATGAAAATGTGGCTAAAATTGTGGAAGTAGTTCGCTTCACAAGTGCAACAGACCAACGACGATGACAACAGACCAACCGACGGACAAGTTGACTCCTAAATACCCCCCTCCCCCCCCCCCCCCCCCCCCAACCTAAAATTTTGTTTTGTGAGGGTATAATAAAAGGGGATTTTGAGTGGAATCACTCTATCAGTGTTCGCTAATTTCACTTCTGGTTCTTGGCCTCAAGTTTGGGGGCTTGTATTTTGATAAAATGATCAGTTGTTAAAAGTAACTTAAAATACTAATGCTGAAATGAAAGAAATGATATAAAAAAAATGCCGATAGGATCACTGATCCAATGTCGAGTTGTGACAGCAAAAAAGTGGGTTTAATCATTATCAATTCATTATCCCGAAAACCTATTGTTTATAATTTACCATGTGAAGAGTCACTGTGATCTTGACCTTTGACCTAGTGATTGCAAAGTAAATAGGGCTTTTTTTTGCACCAATGCCAACCTACCTATGGAGTTTCATGAACGTGGGTGGAACCATTGTCAAATAATCATCTGGAAACCAATTGTTTATGATTTATGTTCAAGGTCACTGCGACCTTGACCTTTGACCTAGCAAGTCAAAAATAAATAAGGGTCTTCCACTCACCTAGGCCAACCTACCTATGAAATTCATGAATGTGGGTCAAACCATTATCAAGTTATCATCCAGAAACCAATTGTTTATGATTTATTACATTGAAGGTCACTGTGACCTTGACCTTTGATTTAGCAAGTCCAAAAAAATCAATAGGGTTCTTCGTCGCACCCAGGTCAACTTACCTATGAAGTTTATTGAATGTAAGCTGAACCACTATCAAGTTATCATCCGGAAACCAATTGTTGTGATTTACTATGTTCAAGGTCACTGTGACCTTGACCTTTGAACTAGCGAGTCCAATATCAATAGGGTTTTTCCTTGCAAGAAGTCAACCCACCTATGGAGCTTCATGAATGTAGGTTAAGACACTATGAATTTATCGTTCACAAACCAATTGTTGCGATTTACTATGTTCAAGGTCACTGTGACCTTGACCTTTGACCTGGCGAGTTCAAGATCAGTAGGGTTCTTCCTCACAGCAAGGCCAATGCAGCTATCAAGTTTCATAACTATAGGCTGAACCACTGTCAAGTTATTGTCTGGAAACCAATTGTTGCAATTTGGTCACTGTGACCTTGACCTTTGACCTGGCGAGTACAAGGTCAATAGGGTTCTTCCTCGCACCAAGGCCAACACACCTATGAAGTTTCATGACTCTAGGTTGAACCACTATCAAGTTCTCATCTGGAAACCAATTGTTGCGATATACTATGTTCAAGGTCACTGCGACCTTGACCTTTGACCTGGTGAGTCCAACATCAATAGGGTTCTTCCTCGCACCAAGGCCAACACGCCTGTAAAGTTTCATGACTCTAGGTTGAACCACTATCAAGTTATCATCCGGAAACCAGTTGTTGCGATATACTATGTTCAAGGTCACTGTGACCTTGACCTTTGACCTGGTGAGTCCAAGATCAATAGGGTTCTTCCTCGCACCAAGGCCAACACACCTATGAAGTTTCATGACTCTAGGTTGAACCACTATCAAGTTATCATCCGGAAACCAATTGTTGCGATATACTATGTTAAAGGTCACTGTGACCTTGACCTTTGATCTGGTGAGTCGAAGATCAATAGAGTTCTTCCTCGCACCAAGGCCAACCCACCTATGAAGTTTCATGAATGTAGGTTGAACTACTATCAAGTTATCATCCGGAAAGGAATTGTTGCGATTTACTATGTTCAAGGTCACGTTGACCTTGACCTTTGACGTAGCGAGTCCAAAATCAATACGGTTCTTCCCCTCACCAAGGCCAATCTACCTATGAAGTTTCATGAATGTGAGTTGAACCATTATCAAGTTATCATCCAGAAACCAATTGTTTAAGATTTACTACGTTCAAGGTCACTGTGACCTTGACCTTCAACGTAGCATGTCCAAAATCAATAGGGTTCTTCCTCCCACCAAGACCAACCTACGTATGAAGTTTAATGAATGTGAGTTGAACCACTATCAAGTTATCAGCTGGAAACCAATTGTTTACGCCCGCCGGCCCGGACGCCCGCCCGCCATTCACCAAACTATAAGTCGAGTTTGACTTCGTCACAACTCGACTAAAAATCGGCGAGATGCGAAAACCACTGGCACTGGCAGTATTAACATTTGTAAATTGTATGTCAAGTTGTCAATGTATTGAATTTTCAAAACCAGTGGATTATTTCCAACCAAATGTCAACCAGTGGCATAGCCAGCCCAATGCAAGTTTGGGGGTGGGGGGACAAACTCGCAGAGCCAGGCTTATAGCCATTTTAATAGGGTGGTGATGGGTGGTGTGTGTGGGAAAAGCTTTCTAAGCCTTCACATTTTCAGATTTTTGTGTCCCTAAAGTTTGAGCTTGGCAACCAAGGTAACAATAATCAGGGTTTCCACCAGAGTGAAATAAATGTGTCTGATTTGGGGCGTCAAAGGATCGTTGGTACCATGGGCCGACCATGGTTCGGCTTGCGGTAGAAAAATTGTGAATTCCAGGGTTCCAAAACTCCCATCTCCTTGCATTTGAGCCGATATTTTGAGGTTTTTCATGTACTGGTGACTGTCTACCTTTTCACTGACACAGATATTAGGATAAGCAATCTACAAAACTACAACCTAACCCCCAAGGACCTAAGCCCCTTACAATTTTTATGCCATTTTTGGGAAAATTTCAAGGACCAACTTTGATGGAAAGTTGGTGTGTGTGTGGGGGGGGGAACGTGTACCCCCCTCCCCAAGGCCATGCTACTGCACAACCACCCACCTGACCTTGTATGTCCCCTGTGAATAAATCGCACAATAATTTCCAGAAAATATATTGAATCAGCCAGAATGTTGGAAACACTGGAACCAGCCCATATTTCTTCAGAAACGAAAGTACAAAGTTAACAACTTGTCATTTTTCGGTTTTCTGCTATCACTTTTTTATTTCTTTCTCCGATGTTTTCGCAGCACCTGTTGCCTACATATCGCTTACAAAGTTCACATTTGTGTGTTCTATCACTTTTTTATTTCTTTCTCCAATGTTTCTGCAGCACCTGTTGCCTACCTATCGCTTACAAAGTTCACATTTGTGTGTTTTCTTATCAATTCGATCAAAATATGCAGCACACAGGCTTTTAGATTTACGATCCACCTTGATGAGTTGACTTTCTATCAATTTCACAGAAAAATATAAATACCGAAATAAGCGGTATTTTGATTTGGTTTTGGTACGATTTTCGGTAGCAATATAATACCAAAACTGTACCGAAATTTCGGTATACTGCACAGCACTAATGTCAAATAAGAATGCTGATGCACAAATGCACTGAATTCAAAGGTTGTTGCTGACAGCAACAGTATTTGATGGAAATGAAAAGAAAAATTGATAGCTCCTACCTAGGTCACCCTGAATAAGCATACCAAGTTTCAAAACAACCCGATAATGAATGTGCCCTCTGAGGCGTGGTGCCAAAGGAAAATGTTAATCCACAAATGCACTAAGTTTAAAGGTCAATGCTAGTGGCAATGTTTTTTTTTCCCTTTTCTGCTTTTTGATGGAAATTCTTAAGTAGGGTGTGCCAAAGAAATATATTGATATCTAACTAAACGGAGTTCAAAAAACTTAGTTCAAAGGTTGGTGCTAAAGACTATTTTTGATGGAAATGAAAGAAAATCACTAGCTCTCATCTAGAGGACACCTCAAACACGCATACCAAGTTTCAAAGCAATCTATTCATAAAAGTGCCCAACAGAGCAAGCCAAATAAGTATGTTGATGAACAAATGCACCAAATTCAAAGGCCATTGCTATGACATTTTTTTGATGAACTTAAACAAAGTTTCAAAGCAATCTATTCATAAATGTATAGGGAATGCCAAAGGAATATGCTGATGCACAAATGCACTAATTTTACAGGTCGTTGCTCATGGCAACTTTTTTGATGAAAATGTTAGAAAATGATAAATTTATACCAATTTATATATTTTTATACTTACCAATGGCCCAGACATAGCTGGTGCTAACTCTAAAATATCTAGGGCCAAACACAAATTTTGCCCCCAATCCCCAAAATTTGCATGCAAAACCAAAAATTAGAAGTCCTAACTGGTCCTCCATACATTTATCCTCTGCACATGCGCATATGTCAGGAAGAGACCGGAATTGGTGCCAACACCATTCTTTGTAAAAGAGAGTATTACATAATAATTCAGCGTGGAGGTATGAGTGCCCACTCATGGGAGGGCCCTTCCCGTCTGGGCCATTGGTAAGTATAAAAATATACAAATTGGTATGAATTTATCATATTTTTACACAGTATACCAATGGCCCAGACATAGCTGAATCATAAATAGGTGGAGGGCTTAACACTGCAATCCATATTGAAGGAACTTACATGTAGACAGTTAGGAATTACATGTATGTCTCTCTATACAGCAATAGAGGAGACATATTGTAAACAAGGAGCCCAATGAAATAATTCCTTAATGTAAGTATGAAGACAAGTTCCTAATTTTTCAAGGCTAGCCCAGACTAAGCCCCAAAAGTTAGGATGGCGCATCTGAGAATAAGAGAAAATCTCCCACAAAGATAAACCCTACAATAACATTTCAGCTGTATGTAGGATATAAATACGGATAAAAACAACATCCTTCAAAGATATGTACATTTTAAGCCAGATTATGGGTAAAAACACACACCAGCCCCTTTTTTGAAGAAACCTTCAAAATAAACTTAGATGTGAGTCTTCCATGGAAGACGTGTGTCGCCTGGCATTTCAGACAGAATTCTAAGTGGAAAAGGGGCTTAACTCTGGAAAAAATACAGCAGATCAAAAAATAAAATAGGAGGTGCACAATGCCATTATGTGATAAAGAATCACTGAAAGTTTCATCAAAATCCATTCATAGGTTAAAGAGGAGTGGCGGATAAGAGAAAGGGTGACGCGGACGACGCAAGACGACAGGGCATAACTCTGGAAAAAATACAGCGGATCAAAAAATAAAATAGGAGGTGCACAATGCCATTATGTGATAAAGAATCACTGAAAGTTTCATCAAAATCCATTCATAGATTAAAGAGGAGTGGCGGATAAGAGAAAGTGTGACACGGACGACGACGCAAGACGACAAAAGTAATCCCTATATGTTGCTCCCCACTTCGTGGGGCGGCGACACAAAAATAGGCTGATGAAATCGTCAGATGTGTACCCATACGTGCAACTAGTAGAAAGCTGTATGACGGAGGGCCATCACGGATGCCGACATTATGTACACCATACATGATATGGGTAGTACATATAGAAATGGATTGGAGGAATGGCTAATTTGATGGATAAAGGGTTAATATCTCCGGATCAAATTATCAGATTTACATAAAAAACTATACAGCACAGCACATCAGTAACCTGAATAAATATATAAAGTAACATGACAATCGGATTGATATTTTTTGAGTTATCTCATGCCAAAGGGATTGGAGGAATTTTCAATTTGAAGGATAAAGGGTTAATATCTCAGGATCAAATTATCAGATTTACACCAAAAACTATACAGCTCGGCACATCAGTAACCTGAACACAAATATAAAGTAACTTGACAATCCAAGCAATATTTTTCAAGTTATCGAATGCCAAAGGGATTGGAGGAATTTTCAATTTGAAGGATAAAGGGTTAATATCTCAGGATCAAAATAACAGATTTACACCAAAAACTATACAGCTTGGTACATCAGTAACCTGAACACAAATATAAAGTAACTTGACAATCCAAGCAATATTTTTCAAGTCATCGAATGCCAAAGGGATTGGAGGAATTTTCAATTTGAAGGATAAAGGGTTGATATCTCAGGATTAAATTATCTGATTTACACCTAAAACTATACAGCTCGGCACATCAGTAACCTGAACACAAATATGAAGTAACTTGACAATCCAAGCAATATTTTTCAAGTTATCGAATGCCAAAGGGATTGGAGGAATTTTCAATTTGAAGGATAAAGGGTTAATATCTCAGGATCAAAATAACAGATTTACACCAAAAACTATACAGGCTCGGCACATCAGTAACCTGAACACAAATATAAAGTAACTTGACAATCCAAGCAATATTTTTCAAGTTATCGAATGCCAAAGGAATTGGAGGAATTTTCAATTTGAAAGATAAAGGGTTAATATCTCGGTAACAAATCATCAGATTTACACCAAAAACTATACAGCTCGGCAAATCAGTAACCTGAACAAAAATATAAAGGAACTAGACAATCCAAGCAATATTTTTCAAGTTATTGAATGCCAAAGGGATTGGAGGAATTTTCAATTTGAAGGATAAAGGTTTAATATCTCAGGATCAAATTATCAGATTTACACCAAAAACTATGCAGCTTGGCACATCAGTAACCTGAACACAAATATAAAGTAACTTGACAATCCAAGCAATATTTTTCAAGTTATCGAATGACAAAGAAATGGATACGGATGCCGGACGGACAGACGGACGACAAAGGATGGATGAACGACGGATGGCCACCACGGATGCCGGCATTATGTGTACCATACATAGTACGGGTACACATAAAAAGGGGGAGAGCACTGGAAACAATAAGAGCGGTACCCAACAACAATATAATTAATTGTCGAACACGCACTCAGGTATTAATTCATGATTAATAAATGGTGCTTAACGTTACTTCAGAAGTTACGGCTATATCGACGATCCTGGAAATTAATATTGCACAGTAAATAGCATACACCGCAGACAACATACACAGATACGTCGAAAACCGGTGATATAAAATATAACATACACATATCTAATCAAGCCACACTGAACGATTCCTGAATAGAAAGCACACTTCCTACATGATCCATTGGCAGCCACTGTACAATAAATTCCAGTAACAACTCTCTCCAACGTGAATAATCCGATATCTATGATCATAAAAGCATGTGTAATATGAGCACCAAACAAAATAGAAACTTGGATGTAGAGATGTACAAAGGTATGATTAACAGGCTCCTACACGGACCGCCTCCAAAATAAATTATTATTTCAAGGTCCACCGAATACAATAAGGCATTAGCCTAATAATAATAGTGCACGATCACATATATATTAGTATGTAATCATATGAATACCAGTTAACTGGTTATGCAGTCTGTGAGGTACTCAAGATTTAATTGAAGATTTAATTTAATTGTGATGATTATAAATAAATGCTTGAAAATAACAAATCAACCAAAATAATAAATAGGGCATTAATTCAGCTAAAAAGCGGCTGAGCCCATGAGGTCGCCACAGAACACTACATAAATGCATAAAATGCATGTATTACAATAATAAAGTTTGCGGGAAGAGAACTATGTCTTGGCTGGTAATTGCTTGTAACACATAAGGAAGTGTCTGAGTGTCGGGAGGGTTTGGAATTCGAAGTCATAACAAAATCTCCTCACCCGCATTATTCAATCGTACTTGTGTCAGTTAACAGAAAAATATAGGAACCGCAATGGTTCTCTCACGGTGGGGGGGAATTTGAAGTCATAACGAAATCCCCTCACCCGTATTATTCAATCGTACCTGTATCAGTTAAGATGAAAAATATAGGAACCGAAATGGTTCCCTCACGTCTAACCGACTCCATATGCCACTATGGACGGAGAGGAATGTGAAGAATAAAACATCCCCTGAAAGAAGACCCTCTCTGGGAGAAAGCTTCTGGAGAGCGTCACATAACTGACACTTGAGAATATTGATCCAAGATTCTTGTGACAACAGAGGCGCTACCAGCAGGATTCGCTGTTTAAACTTAAACATAAGCTACTGAATCAAATGAATAGGAGGATACGGATATCCTATTATTCCTCCCCATGAATTTGCTGAGCGTCTACTGCCAGCGCTCAATAATCTGGGCATGGCGACACAAATGACGGTAACAACTGTTCCGGTGCGCCGCAAAATAAAGAATCATGGGGTGATCCCACTGGTAGCAAAACTGTACAAATAAACGCATGTTGAGCATCCATACATATAAAACAGACAACCTTTCTGAGGAGCGAGTCTGCTAGTACGTTCAGACGACCCGGTATATGACGGATAGAGAGACATGAAAATGATTCTCCATTATTATAACAAAAGTGAATGGATGCCGCCCTGGTTCCAGATATACGCTAACACTATTGAGTTGTTCAACAAACTCTGAACAAGTGTGAATGCATTGATATAGCGCTAACAATATTGACATCATTCTTGATGATTATGTGTTTCTACAGGAGCCGAGGGTCTCCGACCCTTGCAATTACAGTCTGTAGGACTCAGGGCAGTGCCCCAAACTACAGACTCATACCCATCATAATCCTGAAACTAATGAGTTAACCACTGAAAATCTGCCTCAATATGGACCTTTTTGTTTACTATATCCGTTAAAACAATACTGGTCCTGAGCGAATATGTTGTCACACTCCAGTTTTGTGTAAGAATAACTGGAGGGGGCGTGTGCGTAGCCGCTCAGCACATCTCCATCAGTCGCATAAAACTAATTCGTTCTGGATAATGGCAGACGAACCAGATTGTTATGAAACATTACCAAGTTAAAATTCAAGTGACAGCACAGAGCGCAATCTCCAGACCAAAGCTATCCTTAGATCTATGCTTATAGCATAGTCAATCACTCGAACACTCATTTTAACCGACTAAATGATAACCATAAATAAACTTTTAGAGCTTTGATAAACTTCTTAACAAGCTCCAGTCTATTATCTGTCGGAACGAGCTCTTAGGCTTCGGTACGAATAACAGGTGGCTACAAAATTCCAGAGAATCTTGATTCTCGACGACCTCTATTAACATCATTGTCAAGAGAACCTTTTCCTCCGATTGGAGAGACTCTTATGCAAGGTTTAGATGGAAGCATTGTCCATCAGACATTAAATTAGTTGTGGTTCTCACGGAAAGATAGCCGCAGGCCTTCCGAAACCACACTTCTGAACTACTAGTCTCCGTAACAGTTATCCAGATTGATGCTCATCTTGATAACCATCCTTCAACCGCAAAACAACAGAGGTCCTAACTAACCCTGTAGCACCTGCGAGGCCTATGGAAGGAGGAACTGCATCTCTTTCGCGAAGAGCCTCGCCCCAGCAGTTTAGGGGCGTCTGACCGGAAGTCTCGATCAGACGTAAGCCCCGTATTCGAGTCGCTATATGACGATCTCTAGAGTAATTATAGGAGAGTAAACTATACCCTCACAAGGAGTCCTTATAGGCGACCTTCTGTCTAGGACGTCCTCCCTTACTTGTTTTTGCTAATGCGTGTCGAATATACGTCGACATAAGGAGCAGAGTATTGATGCTTTCTTTGTAGCTTGTTCATAAACCAATGAAAGCTTATCGTCAAAAACTTAGTGTCCGGAAACCAGAGCGACTCTAAGAGAGTTTTTCACATTGTCATCTATTAAGGATGACGATGCAAGGGACTTGTCACATCTATTTAACTCCAAATTAGCAACTTGTTAAGAAAGAGTTATACGTGATAAATATATAGCCCTGGAAAGGACTCTAAATGAGGTACAAACATCCTCCAATACCCTTTCCGTAGAGACGTAGCATCAGAGCTCTTGAAGGTGATCTGCGTAATACAGAGAGTTTAAATTCGCTCTGAATGAATAAATGGCGTCTGAATTGTGACCAGGCGAATAACGAATGACGAAGGTAAGGCCATAGCTAGGTCCTTAGCCTACTCATTCAAACACAGAGGAACTCTCAATATGTCTTCACTGTTTTCCGACCAGCAAAACTACAGAAGAAGATGGCAAGAAACAGCCTTACTTCTTTCCACTGGAAAGTTGGCAAACAAGTATTTGTTTTACAAGGATTGGCAAACAAGTTATGCAACTTATATTAACGCCTCTCCTTGGCCTAATGGCGTAGGTGTGTAGGATGACCTTCATAGCGGCAACTTCGTGGCCTAGCTCTTCTCGAATACTACGAAGGGATCTTTAGCCTGCACGGAGTGTGTCTCTCTCCGCACAGAGGACAGCCATTTTACGTCCCCACCCGATAGGATGATACGCTGTGACAGCATCAACCCCACAATTGATGCTGACAGAGAGTGTTCGGACACCTCGAGAACTTTCCCCGACCGGGGATCGATCCCGGGACCTCTGGCATGAGAGACCAGCGCACTTATCCACTCGGCCACCACAGAAGCAGACGACGGCAGTCTCAGAACTGGAAAGTTGGAATGTGGAGTCGTCTGAAAGGCCAAAAGCCTGCGACACCTGTCTATACTTAACCGGAAAAGACATTCCTTCTCTTTTTCCGGATAATTTAGCGTGCAACAACGCTAGTGGTTTCTTGTAAATAGACGCAGCATTCTGATTCGTTGGAACACATTCAGGGTAGTGTTGATGGAATAAATCCTCTCAACCCTGTATTGTTCCGAATGTGGAGGGTAAGTTCCCTCCATATCCATTCATCTGAATCAGTTGAAATCACGGTCAACGGCATCTGAACGCGCAGATAACTGGACCAACCCAGCACCATGCGACAGCTCAGATTTTGAGACTGCTGTCGATTGCTACTGCACTTGCTTGGATGCTGCGAGGAGCTGCGCATCTGTATCAGCAAAACCGTAACGGAGGTCTAAGAAGCAGCAGTCATCTGGCCGCTGGCTGCTCCCGGGATTGTATGTCCGAGACAGCACTTTCTCCGGACGTCCCGATATATGAGGTCTCGACTAAGCTATTGAATAGTGCTACTTTCGAGCTGTAGCAGCATTCTGATCAACAAACTCAGGGAAGTATACATGCATAAGCACTATCGCCACCCCTGTTGTTCCGAAAGGGAAGGGTAATTCTCCTCCGAATCCCTTTCATCCTCCAACTGAATCAGATTATACTCACGGTCATCGGCATCTGAACGATGATTGGACCGACCCAGCACCTCCCGACAGCTCAAGTTCTGAGACTGCCGTCATCTGCTTCTGCATTTGCTGGGATGCTGCGATGAGCTGCGCAATCTGTGACAGCTAGTCCGTTACGAAGGCCTAAGGAGCAGCAGACTTCTGCTGCATGGCCGCCAGCTGCTCCTGGGACAGTGTGTCCGAGATGGTTCTTTTCTGCGGACGTCCCTATAAATGAGGCCTCGTCTCCTTGGCTACTGTATGGTGTGACTTTACTGATGAAGAGTGACTTTCTCGGCGATACAGGCTGGATATCAGAAGTCACGTAGCCAAGGTGCGGTCGTGTGTGCTTGGTAGACGTCGAAGAAGATGTAATTATAGCCGACCCCCGGTTGTAAACTGAACGGAGCATCCCGGACGGGAGGTGTGGACTTATGCTTCGACAGACGCAAGTTCCGATCCATAAAATCTGGCCCCAGATGTTATAGTGAGAGAGGGGGGGGGGGCCCTCTCTTGCTCGCGCTCCTTCAGACCTCGCCAAGCTTCTTGCTGAACTTGCTGGCTCCTTCCTTTCCATCGTCGCAGGGTGAGCCTTATATTGATATTACATTATAGTGCTCGCTCTACCCTTTCCATTCTCCTTGACCGCAATGGACACACCCGGCGTCACAGTACCCTCAGGTGGTGTACTGCTTCACCGGTCAAGCTAGCTGGCGACAGGGATTTGAAACCACACTGTGGTTTATTGCCTTGTCTAATATTCATGAGCACTTTTGCCACTAGCTCTGATTGACTAATTAATGTGACGACGGAAGCACACTGTCTGACGGCGTCACGTAAACATCACCATGTTCTTGTTCCTCTGTAAATATAAACTAATAAACTAGAGCGACCTATGGTGAGAGGACCGGTGGCAGCCTCTCATTACGAGAGGACCGCAGTGGTCCCTCGTTAACAACGTACCGTGACACCCGTCAGTAACGTTTGTCATCCCATGTAACACATATGAGCAAGAATTAGTAGAAGTACATCAACTACAAGCAAGGCAATCTACAAGAAAATGAAAGGAACGACTTCCTCGCCTTGCTTATAGAGCAATATGCTTACATAATGAAGTTGATTTTACTCCCACCAATTCCACATTAAATACAAATAAAAAGATACATAACAAAAACATTAAAAATAAAGCGTCCTTTCTTAATTCTATGGCATCCGAGAAATTTGAAAAAGACAAGTACTGTCGCTGATTTCTTCTGAGGTGCAGTTCGTAGAATTAAGTGCTTAGATGCAACTATCTGATGAATAATTAAAAATCTAAATTTTATAGTAAATTTCCTTTCTTATTATACCTACCACAATTGTTTACTACAGGCTTGCACTACAGTGGAAGTCCCTAACTCGGATAAAATACTCTCTATTTTTGTCTTTCCCAAGCAAGTTGGGAAAGAAAAGTGGTGCAAAAGCACCAATAAAAATAAGCCAAAACTGGGTCGAGTGCAACCGGCGCAGACCCAGTACGGGACGCTCTCTCCCAAGTACAACTCCACGACTTCCGTTGCCAGTGCGCATATACCGTCTCTAAAGACTCATTCTTTTTGAATCCGTAAACGTTAGAGTTATGTGATCAGCGGGGAGGAAAGATTCTTTACCCGTAAAGAAGACAGGGGGGGGGGGGGGGGTGGGGGGGGGGGGGGGGGGGGGCCTCCATGTAAACAATTGTGGTAGGTATAATAAGAAAGGAAATTTACTATAAATTTAGATTTCTTATCAACCTACTCACAATTGTTTACTACAGGCTGAATAGACAAAAGGCTGGAGGGAATCGCATAACCAACCCCCACATAACCCTAGTGCACTGGAACCGTGAAGCAGAAGGAAGAGGTCCCGAGGCTTATCAACCATAATGTCGCAATCATTGGTAAAGGACAATGAAAAGAGACATATGAGCCTGTGTGACACACAGACTGAAAAAAGGGCAGTAACAGCACAAGGCTGAAACTGACCTTCAAGAAGCCTAATGGCTATGGCAGACAACAGCCTGAGCAGAAGAAAGAGGACCCAAGGCAAAAAGGTCCTCCGACTGCTCCTGCAACTGGCGTAAATAAAAGGTGGAGAAAGTAGAAGCATTTCTCCAGTAGGCTGCCTGCATAACATCCGACAACTTGACTGAGTTAGAATAAGCCCAAGAAGTAGACAGTGCCCGCACCTCGTGGCAGAAATACGATTGGTAATACAATCGCCAGCTGCTAAACGACTATAAGCCGTACGAATAGCAAGACAAATCCATCGAGAAATGGATTGAGGAGAGATCTTCTGTCGACCCGGAATGAGAGACAGAAAAAAACGTTTTCTGCCCTTCCGAATGAAGCGTGTGCGATCAAGATAAATGCGAATAGCACGGACCGGACAGAGCAAAGGGAGAGTACCCTCAACAGAGGGAAGAGCCCTGATACAGATAGGAGGAGGAGTAGTATCTGGTAACTGATTCTTAGCCAAAAAGGAGCAATCAGTGGTAAAAGTAACACTGTTGGGAGAACTCCTAAAAAAGGCCAGGTCAACCGAGAGGGCGTGAAGCTCACTAACCCGTCTGGCCGAAGCAAATGCCATCAGAAAAGCCGTCTTGTATGTGAGAAATTGCATATCCACCTGGGATAAAGGTTCAAACGGCGCCCCACCCCCCCCCCCCCCCCCCCCCCAAGCAAAGCAGCACCCACGAAAGATTCCATCGTGGAGTAAGCTGCAAAGTCCGAGGCCTTTTCAAAGAAAAGTGCCGAACAAGCTTGGAGAGGTAAGGATTAGTGCCGATACGACGCTTCCCCACATAAGAAAAAGTCTCTGAAAGCATAGACCTGTAACCCTTGATGGTAACAGGCTGGAGACCCCGAGAATCAAACAGATATACCAGAAACTCCGCAATCTGTGAAATCGAAGGATTGGCATAATCAACAGAGTGATCAGCACACCATCGACAGAAGACCTTCCATTTAGCTGCATAAGCTAAACCAGTGGAGTGCCTCCTTGAAGAAGAAATGCACTCCACTGCTCGTCTTGAAAAACCTCTACGGAGGAGACAGGACCTGACAAAAGATATGCGTGAAGGCACAATGAAGTCGGGTCGACGTGAAACCTCCTCGGGCGACCTTGACAAAGAAGGTCGCAACGTAGCGGGAGACGTGCCGGAACCGCTGCCATCAGCGAGCGGAGCTGATTGATCCACACCCGCTGAGGCGACAGGGGAGCGATCAGAATGATTCGACAACTGCAGGTTCGAATTTTGGCGAGAACCTGAGGAAGAATCGGAACCGGCGGGAAGGCGTAGCCGACTAGACCATTCCAATCGAGTGACAGAGCGTCCACGGCAAAAGCCAGAGGATCTGGACACGAGGACATGAAAGTGTCCACCTGATGGTTCCAATGAGTCGCAAAGAGATCGATGTGGGGACGTCCCCAGAGATCGCAAAGCGACAGGAACACTGCCCTGTGAAGCATCCACTCGGTGGAAATAACCCTGCCCTGTCGGGACAGGGAGTCGGCTAGGACGTTCAGACGACCGGGAATGTGACGAACAACCACTCCGGCGTGAACCTCCTGAGCGAGCAGTAAAAGATCCCGAGCTAACTCGTACATCGGAAGCGAGTGCGTGCCGCCCTGGTTCCGAATGTAAGCAACCACTGTCGAATTGTCGGATAGCAGAAGGACCTGGCGATTCGACAGGTGAGGGATCCACTGCCTGAAACTCAGAAGAAGAGCAAGAAGCTCCTTCTGGTTGATGTGTAGAGCTGCTTGATCCTGGTCCCACATCCCGTGTAGGGAAAGACCGAGAGGATCCAACGTCGCACCCCATCCGAGATCGCTGGCATCTGCCGTCAGAACGCGATCGGACGTGGGTAAGTCCAGCGGAACACCCTGCGTAATCCACTGAACATCTGTCCAGGGAAGAAGGTGAGGATACAGAGAGTCCGGAAACGGAAGCACCTGATCCAGAGAATCTACATTCGGTCTCCAACGACTGAGCAGAAAGTGTTGGAGAGGTCTGACACGCAGCCGACCTAGAGGAATGAGATCCGTCACCGAACCGCAGAGACCGATCAGCCGGAAAAAACTCCGAGCGGTCGCGGACCTGGACCGGGACAGAGTCAGAGCAAAAGCTGAGAGAATCACAGCCTTGGCCTGGGGAATAGCCACCAAATTGAATTTGGTTTGGAAAGACATCCCCAGATGACAAAACGACTGAGAAGGGACCAGGTCCGACTTCTCCTCGTTGACTCTGAATCCTAGCGACGTGAGCAAGCTCAACAGAGTGGCGACATCCGATTCCAGTAAGGCAGCATTGGAATGCCTCTGGAGGATATCGTCCAGATATGCCGAAGTAGTCACCCTGGACTGTGTGCGATGGAACGCTATCACATGCGACATCAGTCTGGTGAACGCCCAAGGAGCCAGGTTGAGGCCGAAAGGCATGGCCTTGAACTGGTAAACTCGCCCCAGAAAAGCGAACCTGAGATACTTCCGTGACGCCCGATGCATCGGAACGTGGAAGTAAGCGTCTCGCAGGTCGATGCTGGCTGCGAAATCTCCCTGGTGAATTGATTGGCGGACCGACCTGAAAGTCTCCATGCTGAACTTGGGAGCAATAATAGACTGGTTCAGGATGCTCAGATCGATAACCGGTCGGAGTCGGCTGTCCTTCTTCGGCACCAAGAACAGGCGGGAATAGAAACCCACTGACTGAACGTTCTTGACGACCTCGATCGCCCCCTTTGCCAGGAGATTGGCAATCTCCATGGACAAAAGTTCCCGACGTAAAAAGTCTGAAGGAACTGTGGTTGGAAGAGGCACCCTTGACAGAGTGGGGGTGCCGTCGGAAGGATATGCGCAGCCCGGACCGAACAACATCTAACACCCATGGATCGGATGTGATGGTGGTCCAATGGTCTGCGAACTCTGCTATCCTTCCTCCAACCTGGGACGAGTCGAGGTGAGGACCATCATTTCGAGCCTCGACGAGGCCCGCGAGAGGAGAAACCACCTCCTCTGCTAAATGAAGAATCCTGAGACTTCCCTCGATTCTGCCGACCCCTACCTTTACCCCGTGAGTAAGAAGTAGAGGCGGCGGCAGAAGGACCAGCCTTTTGCTTCACAGAGGAAGCAGAAGGGTACTTGTTAGGCTTGGAACGGCCCTTGCCTCCCCGAGAAGGCTGATCAAGCTGACGAAACAGCAGCTGATCTTTGGAATGACGTAGGACGTCATCCCGGACCGTCGACACGGAACCATGGAAAAGTTGCGGACCTGCCAAAGAAGCAGATCAAAGAGTAGCACGCTGCTCCTCGGGAAGGGATCGTCCTGTGTCCAGCACAGCGTCCCTTCGAACTAATTCCAAATTGGCCGTGTTACAGGCATGGGTGTGAGTAAGGTGCATAAGCGCCTTGGACAGCACACGCAAAGGAGCCTGTACCTCGTCAAACTTATCTGGAGGCAGATAAGCAGCCAAAGCTGAGACGACGTGATCGGAGAGAGAAAGCATGCCAAGCATCTCTCTAGATAAGCCCAACGTGGACTCCAGAGTCGTCATTGGAATGACGGCAGACTTGGGCTTGGAAAGCCCGAGGGAAGTGGAGTCCTGATCCAGAACCGTCAAAGTCTGGCAGACTGACGGATTGGCGGAATCGTAGGAACGATAACGCACAGGAGGCAAAAAGGTGTCAACCCTGGTGAAGAACGAAGTCTTCAAAGCCTTGGAATTCAGCTTGGCATCCAAAGCTGAAAAAGCCTCAACCACCTGTACCAACTGGCATGGTCGAAGGCGCCCAGAAGCAGGTTGCTCCATAGGCTGTTGGCGCGCGACCGATGATCGCGGCCAGGCTGACACTGTCGGCTGGTTAGCAGGTTTGAGCTCAGGCAGAAACCCAAACACAAAGTCAAGAGCCGCCCCCAAGTCCGAAGACTGCTGGCCCTCGACCTCAAGCATGTCGGACTCCTCCCCAGAGTCGGAAGACACATAGCCCATCGTGGGCAAACCAGCCGACGCCTCCCATGGTGTCGGGACACCAGAGGAATCGGAAACCGGCCTGTTTCCAATCCCGGGAGGCGGCACCATAGGAGGCGCCTGGAAACCACCCATAGCCTCGCTGGAAGCAACAGGAAGGCTCTTAGAGAGAACCTGAGTGAGTAAGGAGAGGGCCTCCCTAAGCTCACTGCCTGTACCGACCGGTTCGACAGGGGAGCGAACCGGCAAAGTGGCTTCACCTCTGACCCTCTTAACCAGCGAAGGGTCACGATCCTCCAAAACACCCGACGCGGGACGACGGGCGGCAGCCAAAACATCTGAAGGCAGACGTGTATAGGGGTACGATGCACCCCGAGGATCAATATTGCGAGAACTCATGAGAGTCACCGCGGACCTCTGCGGGGCAGAAGGTCCAGGCTGCACAAAAAGCGTTGGTCCCCCAAAACTGGTCGTGTGACCAGAGTGAGTGGATGGAAACGCCACGGAGTTCATAGTGTTTCCACTACGAACATCCGAATCCAAAGACACAACTGTGGTACTCGACGGCGACGAGACCACAGCGATGGGCTCTGCCGGCAGCCCCTTCCGACTTCGCCGAGTTGAAGCCAGGGAAGGCTGGGGCCGATAT
>CM062288.1:193469377-193526256 GCA_031216915.1 Pictodentalium vernedei | reverse complement strand
ACAGTCCAATCAACACTGATTAGTGAGTGGACGTTTGACACTGTGTAATTACACATAACACACTCAGTCGATGTTTGGATAATTTTTTCGTATGGAGTGTACACGTAATGTATTTGGTATACATCATCTCTAGGGGGGCCAGATTCAAGTTTGTTCAAATCGAGTTTTTCGGTTAATATTTGGGTTCACTATGGGAGCCTGAATTTTAACTTAGTGCAATATGAGAAAATTTCTTTAAAAATCTTCTTCTTCAGATGCACCAGTCAGAATCCTTTAACATTTGATATACATCATCTCTAGGAGGGGTTAGATTCAAATCAGGTCCCTGGGTTGAAAATTTTGGGTCTGGTTCGGACTTAGAAATTTGTGACCAAAATTCAAGAAAAAAAATTTGTTTGGGATTTTTTATGCGTTTTGTTCAATTTTGAGATGAAACCCCCCCCCCCCCAAATTTTTAGTCTTGAAAAATTTGGATCTGGTTCCGATTCCAAAATTTTGGACCAAATCCCCGTGGGAACCCCGGGAAGTAAGCAGCACTTGTTTACTGTGGTAAACCAGTTCTGCTTTAGTAGTAAAATAGGACCCAGTCACCAATGCTTGGGGTGAAAGTCCTCTAAAATGGGCAACATGTAGATCAACGATTGACTAAACTTGGCTTCATCTCCATGTTGTGTCACAATTAGCCATGGTGCATAAATATGTGACGTTAACCACCAACAAACAAATAAACATTTGAACAAAATTCGGAATTTTTTTTTTTTAAATTTATGCGTTTTGTTCAAGTTGAGATGAAAAAAAAAATTTTAGCCTGAAAATTTTGGTCTGGTTCAGAAGGAAATTTTGGACCAAAATTTGGAAAAAAAGATTTGTTTTTTTTATGCGTTTTGTTCAATTTTGAGATGAAAAAAAAAAATTGGGGTCAGGTTTGGACTCCAAAATTTTGGACCAAAATTCGGACATTTTAAGGGGATTTTTATGCGTTTTGTTCAATTTTGAGATGGAAAAAAAAATTTATATCCTGAAAATTTTGGGTCCTGTTCCGACTTGTTTTTAAAATCATCTTCTTCAGACCATCTCCAGGAGGGTTAGATTCTTGTTTGTTCAATCCTAGTCCATGGGTTGATATTTGGGCTCCCTATGGGATCCAGAATTTTAACTTAGTACAATATAAGAAAATTTCTTTAAAAATCTTCTTCAGATCCACCAGTCAGAATCCTTTCATATTTGGTATACGACATCTCTTGGAGGGTAAGACTCAAGTTTGTTCAAACCTGGTCCCGGGGTTATTAATTTGGGCTACCTATGGGAGTCAATTCAATTCAATTCATTTTATTTAACGGTATGTAAAATATAATAATCAGTTCAGTTAGAAAATAATATTGTGATACATATACATACCGTTGGGGGACAGCATTGCCAGATTGGCTGTCTTCCTGCTATCCCCCGAAGTAGAAATGTAATTAGAGCAACATCATATCAGACAGAGTACACAGCCAGAAAGAGAGAAATACAGAACCTTTTGGAGTAATGTTGTATGTGCATTGTTGCATTGTTGCATTAATGCCTGCATTTTAACTAAGTGCAATATGAGGGAATTTCTTTTAAAATCTTCTTCTTCAGATCCACCAATCAGAATCCTTTCATATTTGGTATACAACATCACTAGGTGGGTCAGATTCAAATTTGTTCAAATTGGGACCCTGGGTTAATATTTTGGCTCCTTATTTGAGCCCAAAGTTTAACTTAGTGCAATGTGAGGTGCTTTCTTTAAAAACCTTCTTCATATCCACCAGTCAGAATTCTTTCCTATTTGGTATATGACATCTCAAGGGGGATTAGATTCAAGTTTGTTCAATTTGAGTCCTTGGCTTAATATGTGGGCTCTATGGGCAGGGGGGGGGGGGGGCATGTCAGGTTCAGGTTTGTTCAAATCCAATCCTTAGTGTTTTTCCATAAAATTTGCCTCTCACGACTTCATTCCTTTGTAGTGTTGATGAACCATGTCTAACTGAATGTGACCCCAAATACTTCTTTGAACCACTTTGGCCTCTTGTTTCTGGAGTTATGGGACTTTTTTCTACTTTGAAAATTTCAATTTTTTTATGGTTTCTGGATGATAATTTTAATAGTGTAACAGGTTTTGTCCAATCGTTTTTTCTAGAGTTATGAGCCTTTTTTCACTTTTTTCGATTTTTATGATTTCTGGTTGGTAAACTACTTTTCAGTGGGGGATACTGGTGGCGTTGAACCTTGTCTTTTTTGACAGGTAAGATTCTACAATGTTGTGACAAGATAAGTGGACAGAGAATTTCAGCCTGATCATACGACCTCTTGTCATGTGCATGTCTAAATTCTCTATTCGCTTTTAACTAGCTATTCTTTGAGAGTAGAATGATGTTTTCATTTTTGGAATTTACTAAAAAAACTTTCCATTATCTATTCCAATGAGGGATTATAAGCCAAGTTAAATGTTTCTTGAGATATCGCTGGCTGGTTTTGGCTATTATGTTGGGTGAAGAGTTGCATTTGATGAGATTTACACTTAGGATGTACACATGACAGGGTTAGTCACTTGGCTCGGCCTCTAAAGTAGATTTCTGTTTTCCGGGCCATTTTTTGTAAAATTGCATGCAGACCGGCAGTTTTTTATTTTATTTTTCATTTTTTTGTAATTATTCTTTGCCATCAAAAGTTAATGTTCTTGGTTGTTTTATGTCTTAGGCCTCATAATTTACAGTCCAGAACAGCGTGGGTGGTGGTGTATATCCCTTGAGTGCAAGAAGCCTTGCAAAGTCTTGTGCACTCAAGGGACAAATTTATCAATTTTATTAACTTGGGTAAATATCAGACATAAACCATTAATTTTTATTTTTTGAAGTTTGCATTGGTTATAAAAAGAGAGCATGCAGTAGCCAAAAAGACCATGCGGAAGGGCCTGAGAACAGATTTTCAACTTTTTAGGCCTTAATACTGACAATTAGTTAGTCTCACTTTCTGGTTATAAAAAATTGGTAACTGCCATATCGCACACTACATGAAAATGTACACTCACAAAGTCGATACATGCATAGGGTTAGTAGTAATAAAGATAATCTTATTAATATAGTGGAACCCTGTTAATTGAATAGCCACTTTGCCAATATAACAATAACATGAGTTTGGAGAGCGTTACGGTTATTAACGGCCCAAAAGGAATGAATAACAGCCCGAGGGTTTATTACCGGCATGAGACGAAGTCGAGGGCTGTTAATAAGCCAGACGGCTGTTATTCATTCCTTGAGGGCTGTAATAAACCGGGACGCTTGACAAAATCATGTTATTACTATTATTACCATGACCGGAAGTGGGCGGCGGGCTGTTAATGAATTTGTTTTCATTAACGCCCACGGCTCGCTTCCGGTTACATGGCATCATGAATTACTGAGTCTTACCGCCCCGCTAAACTCTGTTAATATACTAGAGAATACCCGCTAAAGTGGTAATAATGAATATTATTAGTTTCTCCTTTCCATTAGCACCTGGAGGCCCGAGTGACAAAATTACCCCCATTCCAAATCTTCTGTTTCGCTTTGTAAGTTTGGATGCCACGTGAGGTAAAAAAACCTCACAGCAGTTATTTTGGTGATGACACTAATTAAAACCTCTCCACTGGAACATGAGGAGCCAAGTAATGATATAAGGTCAGTAAAGATATGTATCATTTTGTTTTTTTAAGCTGCCAAACTCTGATGCTGGATTTTTCACTTCGATTATTTCGTACTTTAAAAAGTAAATGCCGTCAACTCAATGAATATTCAAACTATTAACTTAATTGTTCATTTTCTGTATTTTCTATTCACATTAAAATGTCAGTATAGTTGTTGATTAAATGACAAGTATATTGAATAATTCTCTTATTTGATTAAACCATTGGCTTGGAGTTATTTTGAGGCTACTCGAATGTCCTCCCCTATTAGTGATAATAATAGTAATAACGTGATTTTGCAGGCATTGCGGTTCTATTACGCCTGCCAGAAATGATTGACAGCCCTTTGTCTTATTAGCAGACCGCGACTTTGTCTCGGGCAGCTTATGAGATCTCAGGCTGTTAATCATTTCTGTTGGGCTGCTAATGAACCATAATGCCCTTGAAAATCGTGTTATTGTTATATTAATAGCTTTTTTTCCCCATCACTATACTGTAGGGCCATATCTGGACAGTGATCATAAAAAACAGACAAACTTCATAATGACTGTCTCAACAAGACAACAAACATTGTCCCTATATCCCGATAAATTCTATCTTTTGGTTGGTCAGAATTCCTTGGACAAAGGGTGCACCCAACATCCAAGGTATATGAGAGCATGCAACATCCAGGGTATAAGCGCATGCGAAACATCAGGGATATATGATTTAAACGAAAGCTTTCTGTGTTTGCTTGCCTCGACATAAAAATCAGAGTAAAAAACCTGAAAATAGTCACAAATATCGTCAGATTTCCAACAATTCAATCATAAAAATAAAATAAAATAAGAGCAAATAATTTGTCCCCTGAGTACCAATGTGTTCTATGTGCCAGGAGGCACATAGAACACATTGGAACTCAGGGGACGATCTGTCAACAAAATACTGTTTACTCGTTTCCTTAATGACCCAAGGGATGTAACTCTATCTGTTGTCTTCTGCGATTATAAAAACAAAATAATTATCACGAATTTGATCCTAGTGATTGTGGAACTGAAAAATGCGTCCACAAATTTATTTCCACTATGTTTGTATTGTGTTTCTAATGGGACAAAAATGTTATCTCCGCCAACATGTATGGTATATGGAGATTTAATACCTGGATGTCTCATTTAAACACCTCGCCTGCGGCTCTGTGTTTAAAAACCGACATCCAAGTATTAAATCTCCATATATCATACATCGTGACGGAGATAACTTATATTGTTGAACTCAGTTTTGTTGGTTGTTTTCTTAATATTGTTGATATGTAGGAAGCCATATTTTCTGGAAATCACTGAAGAAGTCCCCTGTAGCCAACTTTTGAGCTATCAATTATGTAACTTTTATGAGATCCCTTTCCAATGATGTATAACATCACAGCATACCATCAGCTTGGTTCAAGATGTGATGTAGAAATTGAATTCCCCAAATTTATAGATCCATTTACCTTATTACATCCAATACAGTAGGATCCTGTGAATCACATATTTTTGATTTGAATCAAATTGGGTCTATTATTCAAAATCAAATCAAATCTCGAATTCTGGGCATCTTGAAGATGGCCGATAAGGGGAGGAGGGCTGTAAACCTGATTATTCTGACTGTGATGGCTCAAGTCCTGACTGATAAAGTATTCCAGCTACATCATCAAGGCATGCCTTCCTGGAAGGCATGCCATGATGCTGTAGTTGGAACATTACTCAGGAGCGGGTGCAAGACTTACCAGCACAAAATACTGTACAGGACCAGCCGCTAGCAACAGCTCATCGTAAATATGGTTTGGAAACTTTAACTTTGTTTTCAACCATGGTTGAGACTAATGAGACTGGAATGGGCATGGGAGATGGCATGGATCAGATGCTATTTATGTTAAAATAGATGAAATTACACTCTTTATTTACATACAAATTCCATCTAAACTATTCGTTTTGTGAGATGGCAATAATGACTATTACCAAGCTATATTCCCGTGTAAAGATTTGAAAGGAAACGAATTGGGCAGCTGATTTCGAATTGAATCGATATCAATTTAAGATTTGAAATCGAATTAAATCTTGAAGCTTTGCAGGGACCTACAATACAGGCACTTTGTCCATTATATTTTCCCCTGAGAACCCAGGAAGTGGAGCAGTGCTCATTTATAGCATAAACAAGTTCTGCTTTATTGGTGCAATAGGATTCAGAATAAATGCCTGGGGGGCAGTGCAGGTATAAAATTGCATGTATAAAATTGCATGTATATATATATATATATTGGTTAAACCTGACTTCATCCCAATGTTGCATTTATGAGAGATAGTCAAAGATGCTGAAAGTGACCTTAAACACCAATAAATAAATTGTCTATTATATCTTGTTTCAGTGGGCTCCATGAGCAAGTCGCCAAACAAGATAGAATAAGTGCTCAGTTCATAACTGGAATACAGAAAATGAACAAATTAGGTTAATTGAATACTCCTGTTAACTGAATATATTTCACAGGCAAATGGCTATTCCATTAACCCTCAAGGGTACAATCTGACTTGAGCACTATTGACTGCAATAGAACAGGGGCACCAACAGTAAAACTTGCAACTTGCATTCTAAGTGCCTTGGCAGTTGTTTCTTGGCCTTTCTTGGCTGCCAAAATATGGCTGGCTTCAATTAATTTTTACAACAAAAGAACAGGTACCCCCAACATTCCAGGAAAACGTGCAAGTTACATACTAAGTGCATTGGCATTTCTTTCTATGCAAGTCTTGGCTGCCTATGTAGGCAGCCAAGACTTGCCTAGAAACAATTGCAAAGCCACAGGATGTAGAAAAATCTGCAGGAACTTCAGGATGAGGGTGTGTGGTGGTTAAGTGGTTACGGCATTGAACTTCAAACTGAAAGGTCCACAGATCGATCCCCGCCAGGGGTAACTGTGTTGTGTTTCCCCACGGGAACCCTCGGGAAGTGAAACCGTGCCTGTTCACTGTGGTAAATAGGCTCTGTTTTACTGGTAAAATAGGACCCAGTCACCAATGCTTGGGATTTGCAAACCCTCTCTAAAATGGGCAACATGGCTTGTTAATGCTCACCTCTGGTCTTCAGTTGATAATCATGTTGTGGTCATGATTAGCCATTGTGCAAAAACATGTGACCTTAAACACCAATAAATAAATGAATAACTCTGTTGTGTCCTTGGGCAAGGCACATCATCCTGATTGCCCATAAGGGGGCACAGTGGCACTGTGTACTATTTATTTATATTTATCTATTAAGGTTTAATGACACTTCAACAGCCAAGGTCATATCGTGTCGATGACAGTTTTACGGGTGGAGGAAGCCAGAGTACCTGGAGAGAACCACCGAGCAATGACGAGCAGCTGCCAGCTCCCCAACATCATAACTCCGCACTGCAGCACAGGCAGGGTTAGATTGGTTGAAGACATGTGCCCCACCAACACAGCTTCATCGTGCCCCCATGTGGACAATCAGGCTTAAGTGCCTTACCCAAGGGCACTACACAGGAGTCCAAATCAATCACTCAGACGGTCAGCCATCCAAGGACTAACTGAGCACGACGTTGCTTAACTTCGGTGATCTGATGAGAACCGGTTACCACAGCACCACTGTGCTCCTGGAGCTGTGTACTAAGGCATACTGTATGTCAATGGTACACTTATTTTCAACCAATGCTAACCCTGCTTGTGTGGTGTTAGTACATTGGGGAGTCTAGCAGCTGCTTGCCATTGCATGGTGGTTCTCTCTGGGTACTCAGGCTTCCTCCACCCATAAAACTGTCTGACACAATGTAACCCTGGGTGTCAAAAGTGTCATTAAATAAATAAATAAATAAATAAATAAATAAACAAATAAATAAATACTTAAGGATATTATGAAGGGATTATGTGAATTTTTGCCATTTTATTTTTCTCTAGGCTGGTTGGAACCATTGCTGGATCGTATAGCTGAAAATAAATCTAATGTTGTATGTCCTGTTATTGATGTCATTGAGGATGATTCCTTTAAATATCAATATGGTAGTGCCAAAAGTACCAGTGTTGGTGGCTTCGACTGGAATTTACAATTCAACTGGCATGGCATTCCAGACCGAGAACGGAAAAGACGGCGGAGTGATGTAGATCCACTCAGGTTAGTAAATAAAGCAATCTTCTTACTGCCATACTCAGAATTTACATAGATTACCTAAAAATATTATTGGGGCACCAGTCTATCAATTTTGAAAATTGGAGGTGCACCATACTGTTCACGTCCATTTGAAGTGAGGCACACTGTAATTAGACCAACTTGAGTCTCCTACACTTGAAAAACTTTGGAAAGAAAATTGTGTTACCTGATTAGCTCATTTTTGGAATCTCCCAGGAAGCAGTATGATGTTTATATTATCACATTCATGTTGATAATCAGCATGAAGAAAGTCTGTTCAGTGTGTCACGAGTGGAGGATTTCAAGTTCACGATTCATAGCATTATACATGTGTGTCTGCACATCAAGGGAGGATACTCAAAAACATTTTGCCTGCCCAAACAGTAAATAACAGCAGAAAATCAAAGTCAATCAAAAGCAGGGATGAAAATCGGTCACGATTAGCCATTGTGCATAAGTATGTGACCTTAAACACCAATAAATAAATAAATAAGGATGAAAATAGATACAAGTTCATCAGTGATCTCATGTTGAATTGTGTTCAAACAGTGTCTGTTACTTTGCAATTTATTAGTCCCCTACTGGCATCACCGGAGAGGAATATAGGTTTGCACTCTGTCCATCCGTCAGTCTGTCAGTCACACTTTAGTTTTCCGGACTTTTTTTGGATACGCTTCAACGGAATGATTTCATTTTTGGGAAACTACTATAGAACGATCACTTACAGATCAAGTTTGAGTTTCATGCTGATTGATTTATTCTTGTGTGAGTTATGGCCCTTGGGAATATGAAAAGCGCCAAAATATCAGTTTTCCGGAGTTTTTTTGGAAACACTTCAACGGAATGATTTCATTTTTGGTAACATACTATAGAACGATGACTTACAGATCAAGTATGAATTTCAAGCTGATTGCATTATTCTTGTGTGAGTTATGGCCCTTAGAAATATGGAAAAGTGCCAAAATATCAGTTTTCCGGACTTTTTTTGGAAATGCTTCAACGGAATGATTTCATTTTTGGTAACCTACTATAGAACGATGACTTACAGATCAAGTTTGATTTGCACTCTGTCCATCCATCAGTCTGTCAGTCAGTCTGTCAGTCACACTTTTGTTTTCCAGACTTTTTTTGGAAATGCTTCAACCGAATGATTTCATTCTTGGTAACCTACTATAGAACGATGACTTAAAGATCAAGTTTAAGTTTCATGCTGATTGCATTTTTCTTGTGTGAATTATGGCCCTTGGACATATGGAAAAGCACCAAAATATCAGTTTTACAGACTTTTTTTGGAAAAGCTTCAACGGAATTCATGCTGATCACATCTAGGTTATATAACATTTGTATAATTATTTATGTTCATTGGTCCGGTAGGGGACATTGTATTGCTTCAGCGATACGTGCGCTCTTGTTCCTCTTATTTCATCAATGAAAGTATCTTTTAATTTTCAGCAAATAACATGTGCAGGAATAGGTCATACTGTGCCACATATTGTAACATTTAATATTTAATCATTTCAAGATGCATATATTATTTCTCACTTGTAAGAGCTGACAGTTGTTCTTGACTCTCAAAACTAAAAATTTGCAAGAACAATCAAAAGACTGGTGCACTATGTACAGCACATTATTGGTGCTCTTGCCTTTAACCGTTACTTGTGCAAAATAAGTTGGAGAGTCTTGACATTTGCTTGCTCCTTCTTGTTGGTTCTCTCCGTGTACTCTGGCTTCTTCCACCCATAAAACTGTCCGACATGATGTGACTCTGTCTGTTAACCCTTTACCCAACGTAATGGCCAAAACTGGCCAGCGCTATTCTCAAAAATCGCCAATTAATTTTTAAAATATTTACATTTTTTGTCTCCAAAACATAGGTTATGACACCTCGTTGGAACGAGCTCGTCGAGCTCGTTACAACGAGGGGTCATAACCTATGTTTTTGAGACAAAAAATGAAAAAAATTAGTTATTCAAGAATTTTTTTTGCAAGTGTCGTCTGCTTTTCATGTTAGGTAAAGGGTTAAAAGTGTCGCAAAACCCCAATAAACGAACAAACCTAAACAAATGGTAGTAATGTATATATAGAATAAACATATAGTGTTTTGAAGTAAAAAATTTATTCTGCGAGTAGGATTATCGATGAAACGGACGAGCCGCTGGCGAGTCGGTTTCATGCTTAATCCTACTCATAGAATACATTTTTTACTTGAAAACACTGTACATTTATTTTGTTTATCCGATAAATCATTTACAGGACAGTTGCAGCGAAATTGTGCTGTTACTCACTACAAAACTCTGTGAGAAGTGAGGAGCACATTGGTCCTATTCAATCGACAAGCAAAACTGCCAAAAATAAACAGGACTCATGATACATTTCTGTCTAAAAATAATTCCCCTACAAACTTGAGCTAAAGTTGCAAAAATACTTTATTAAATGAACAATGTTTATCTTTCTTATTTTCGTTGTTTATTGTTGTTTTTTTCATTGTCGATTCAACTTGAGTTTTATAAACAAAGCAGATGACTCATGCATTTGTTTATTTACACTTTCCTAATTTGGAAAATGAAATATCACTCATTATGTCCCCGCCTTTCACAATCGGAAGTGTATGCTTTTCAACGCTTGGTTTCAATTGATTTACTTTGTGTTTTCTTTGTTAATTGTTGTTCGTTTTATTGTTAGATAGAGTTGAAATGTGTCATATATTCCAAAACTAAACACATCAACAATGGTCAACGTTTGATAAACATTGGGTCATTTTGTCTCCCACAAACATAAAATGGGTCATGTCAACATGAATGTGGTAGAGGTCAGAGGTCAACAAGTCTGTCTCTACTATAAGACTAAATTCTTTTAGTGCTAAACCTACGGGAAAAATGTATCACCCTACTAGCAGCTGCTCCTAGGTGAATAAAGCAAAAATATATCCAAGGCTTTTATTGTTCCATTTATGGGATAAATATTAGTTATCATGTGAGTGCTTTTTACTGACAGCGACATAGAAACTTGCTCCTGCGATTTGTGATATTTTCTTAGGCTTTTATGGTGTTCTGAAACCTATGTTTTACACTAAAGTGTTTTGGAGATTCCGCTTTATCAAATAGTGTATTTCTTTCTGTGTTTTGTTCATTATTTGAAGTTATCCATAATAATACTCCCACTTTCGAAGAAAATGGGGGGTATACAGGATTACATGCGTCCGTCTGGCTGTGCGTCCGAGAATATTCATAACTTTCATAACTTAAGTAAATTATTATGGAGCTTGCTATGTAATTAAATTGTAACATTTCCCAAGACTAGAATGATTTTCGGTGCTGTCAGATTATTATTTTTTTTTTTATTACTTGTTCACTTAGAAATTGTGTCCGTTCAAGCCAAATTTTGTCTGTTCAGCCTGTATCTAGAGTATCGAATGTTCTATAGCAATGAAATTTGCGGTGAACACTGCTTATGGTATAGGCTTTGAAAAAAGGATTCAACAATATTTCTCACATTCTCCTTTTTAGAGTTGTCCCCCTTTTTTGACTTAAAAATTGTAGGAAATAGACATTATTTGTCTGTTCAGCCTGTATCTCAGGTTCTGAAAATGCAATCCTGTTGGAAAATACTCATTTTTTTCTCTAATATTTGGTCATAGGTATGCCCATACTAGGCGGTACACCTCGTGGGGGTATGCACCGGACGACAGTCCAGCTCTTGTTTTTTCTGTCAAGGAACTGTGTATTTCTGGTGCTTCCATTAATGCATCATGAGAACAGGCCTGAAAATAAGCAGTCTGACATTTGTAGAATGAGGTCCCATGAGGGTGAATTTGATGATGCTATCCCATTCAGTGCGCCAATTTATCCTCTGGGTACCTCTTTCTGCTTAGTTGTGAGACCCTGATTCAGATTGAGGTTCACAGAGGCTAGCATCACTAAATTCACCCTCTGGGGACCTCATTTTGCACTTGACAGTTGGCTTATTTTCTGGCTTGTATGAGAACAATCCATTTTCCACTTGGCCTACTGTTTCTGTACAGCTTGCACAATTGGTGAACACAGTTTCTGAGATTAACTCATTCATTTTAGTCTCACCTGCCCCCAGTACTATAAAACTTTTACAATTGTATATTTTTATACTGTACCAATGACCCAGACATAGCTGGTGCTAACTCTTAAAATATAGGGCCAAACACAAATTTTGCCCCCCAATCCCCAAAATTTGCATCTAAAACTAAAGAAAACATGTCCTGAAAGGCCCTCCACACTTCGCCCCTACTGCGCATGCGCAGTGTCAAGGACGTTCCGAAATTGGCGCCATTTATCATTCTAAGTTTGGCCCTTCATCAGTTAACATCTGACTGATCTTTGTGCTTTTAAATCTCAGTTTAAATGATGCCAGACACATAAATATTAGTGAAATGGTGATTCTAAGGAGGATAGAGAAGGAGGAGAGGAAAAGAATGTGTGACAGAATATTATCAGGGCTGTAACTTAAAATTTTTTAATGAAATTATGTTAAGTTACCTATTTTCAAGGCAGCAGCCATTTTGTTGTCATTCTGATTATTTAGTTACACTGTTTTTTCAAGTGTTTTCCTCTCTCCCTGTCCTTTAAGTTCCCCCTTGCTATTCTCCCATGCTTTTGGCATAGTTTCTGTAATTATTATTACTAAAATTTCTTGGGAGTTTTAGCTGAATAACAGAATGAATTCTGTTCTTTCCCCATGTTTACGTCTTCACCTACGGGTGGTTAGGCGTTGTGTTCTGCATCTACCATCTGATGTTCTGCAGTTTCTTCCCTGGAAGTCTCTGTTTTGCATCAGATAGTGTATTTTTGGTAACTGATTTCGGGCCTGGGTGCCTGGAGTCTTATTTTAGTGTTTTTACACTCATTGTTTACATTTACAACAGCCTCTGTGTGAGGGGGGGATTTCTAAATAATAATATCGTTATGTTATTTTAATCATAACTAGATACATTATTATTGTTCGTAAGTGTTGAATAAATTGTTTAAAATATTTTTAAAATTTTTGTCCACACTTAGGCTTGGGATCCATTGGGGCTCAACGTTACTTTTCAGAAACTTGGGCTGTTCTGAAAAAATATTTTTTCAAAATATTTTGATTTCAATTATTTTTTCTATATTAATGGATCATATTATTATTATGTATTTTGATTGCCAGGGGTTAGTGCGAGTACCAGGACTTGTTTTCTTTTCACATTGAAAGGATATTGATCAATTGTTTTAAGAGGAAGTCTTCCTCTGACTTTATTATCATTCTATATGTGGTCAGTGTACTCGCATTAACTCCTGTTCTGTATCGTATGATTTCGATGACAATATGGGAAGCGTATGTCACGGTATGTTGTTGGGGATTTGGACACTCTGGTCCTTTCCCCGCAGGGTCACTCTACTTTATCAATTTCTATTTCAGACGATCAAGATTAGGGTGATGTATCTGTGATGTCTTCCAACAGTGTGCCTCCGTCGTCACAATTAATGAAGGGCTAGCGGAAAAGTGCTCATGTAATACGCCAATTGCCTAAGAGGACCCTAGTAGGTTCGACGGCCTTTGACGTCCGCTAGCTCGCCCGGTGTAGCGTCCATTCACCGAATGGTTCGGCAGCCGGGTTCGTCCGTTGCACTATAAAATTAACTTAATGCACACCCAGTGACGGCGGATCGGAGAGAGAACGGAGGAAGCCTTTTAGTCCGGTTCATAGCTCGTTCCGGCCCATCCGGACGGCAAGCGAGAGAGGCCCCTCTCTCGTTCAACAACATCTGGCCCCAGATGTTGTGGTACAAAATGTGTCGCTAGCGGAGCATACGTCCGTCGCTCGGGACGCTCCGTTGTATAGGCAGTCCGCTGAGACTGCTAAGGCTTCCTCTTCTCGTCAGCGCACACGACCGCACCTTGGCTGCGTGACCGCCGATATATTACCAGCTTCGCCGATCAAGGATTCTTCGGCGACCAGGTCACACCATCCGGCAGCCAGGGATTCGAGACCGATGGACTCCGGACGTTCGCATAGGAAAAGTATGCGGGAGCCATCTGATGCGGAGCTGCCCTCGGCGAAGCAGCGATAGACTGCGCCTCCGCAGGTCTCGACGCCGGACATTCTTGTGCACATAGCACAGCTTATCGCAGCATCCCAGCAGCCGACAGAAACGGTGTCGGATCGAGAATTATCCGACGGCGCTGGGTCGGTAGCCGGGGACACGAGGCCTGCAGACTCCGGACGTTCGCATAGGAAGTGTGCGGGAGTCAACGTACACGGAGCTTCCGGCGGCAATGCATCGTAAGTCCGCTACTGCACAGGCCTCGGGAACGGACGTGCTTTCCTTAATAGCACAGTTTATCGCAGCATCCCAGCATCAACTGAATCTGTCGCATATATTTTATCCGACGATGCTGGGTCGGGACGCTCCGCGGAAGCGGGTACGGACGTCCGAAAGTTTCATCCGGTCCGACGGGATACCGAAAGGGATTCGGAGGATTTCAAGCTTTCCCTTTCGGAACAACATATGCTGCGATGCCGGATAAGAAACTGATAGCGTCGGTGGACTTAGAAATTTTTGGTTCGGTTCAGGGACATCGTCCCTCAGTTCCGACATAGTCCAATAATGTCACACAAACTTTCGAATTATTGAACGACGCTATATATATTATTTTATGCTTGCTATCCAAGCATTTCTGGTTTCTTGTTCGAAGAGTTATGGAGATGTCTTTCAAAAGTGTGCCTCTGTCGTCATAGTTAATGAAGAGTTAGCGGCAATAAGTGCTCATGGAATATGTCTATCGCTTACGGAGTGACATTCGCTAGCTCACCCGGTGTAGCGTACATTCATCGAATGGTTCGGCTGCCGGGTTCGTCCGTTGCGGTCTAGGAAGGAGATTTGGGTGATGCGAGCACTTTAATTACTTTAGTACTCACCCAGTGACGGCAGATTGAGGACAGATCGGAGGAAGCCTGTTAGTCCGGTTCCTGGCTTGTCCAGGTCCGTCCGGGCTGTGAGCGAGAGAGGTTCCTCTCTCGCCCAACAACATAGGGGACCGCATGTTGTGGTTCAGATATTTTACATTCGGAGCATATGTCCGTTGCTCGGGACGCTCCGTTATATTGACAGTCCGAGAGACTGTCTTTAATGCTTCCTCATCCTCACAGCAGGGCACACGACCGCACATTGGCTACGTGACCTCGAGTATCCGATCAGTTTCGGCATTCAGTGATTCCACGGCGAATAGGTCGCGCCATCCGGTAGCCAAGGGACACGAGGCCTATACACTCCGTTCGCTCGCATATTGGAAGTATGCACGGGGGTAACGATCACGGAGCTTCCAGCGGCAATGCATCGTAAGACCGCTTCTCCTCAGGCCTCAGTGACGGACGTGCTATCCGAGTTAGCACAGTTATTTCGCAGCATCCCAGCAATTGACAGTTTCTCGGTCGAATCAGGAATTATCCGACGGCGCTGGGTCGGTGCGGTCCTCAGTTGCATCAGCTACGGACGACCGAACGCTTTATAGGGTCCGACAGGATGGCGAAAGGGATTCGAAAGATTTCGAGTTTTCCCTTTAGTAGTATCGGAAGATGCCTTTCATATCTTCTGGCATTATCTTCCTGTGATTATTATTTCGGACTTCATTGCTGCGATCTTGGATAAGAGACTTATAGCGTCATTGGACTCGGTTTTTTCGATCGGTACAGGGACATTGTCCCTGACTTACCGACGCAGTCCAATATTGTCATTACAACATGTGTTTTATTTTTCGACGCTATATATATATATATATATATATACAAGCCTGCTACTAAGCATGATAGTTTAGTTTCTTGTCCGCTTTGCTCATTTCTGCCATTTTATCATTTTTACAAATAGTTTATTTTGGCAGAGCAGGGCATACCGAGAGTTCATATGCGTCTAGACGGTGTGATTAAAGACTGCATATATTCTTTTTCGCCGTTTATGTCTTTTCCAATTTCAGTGTTGGGAACGACATTATGTATAGCAGACTTAACTTAGACGCTTTATTATACGTAATCCGCCTTACTGAGGCGTTATCATTACGTCTTCAAGAAAAGATTTACGGGATATTATTCTCAATGTAATTTCTTTTGAGGGCAGTAGTTTGTTCACGTATAACTCCGCCCTTCAGTGGCTGATTGGAGTTGGTTAGACGTGACGCAGCCCTAGCTACATCCACACGCGTGGATAGTAAGGTTAAGAACTCTCTCAGAGTCGCTTCGTTCTCGGAGGAGCTTCTCTTCGACGGCAACTTTCCGGCAATCCATGAATTGCTCGATTTATACGTTCTCTTGTCTATCTAGTGTTACAAGAGATTCAGACTGGGGCAAACATTCGGTGGTTGACTCAGAGAGTGCCGCCGCAGTTGCCGGACCCGAGTGTGGCTGTTATGACGGTTGCCAGTCAAACAGATTGGGATATATACTGATCCCTACGGATTCGAAGTGCCAGGGTCTTTGGGTTCCGCAGTCTTTTAGCAATCAGTTTAACTTCCGCGGAATAATGTTTTTTAGGCTTGATTTATGTCATTGCATGAACATTATTCAGAAACGCATGCCCAAATTCCTGTCCTTTAATTCGACAGTAGTGGCGTATCTCCGGAACCAGGGAGGCACTCTTTCGTTTCCGTTATTCAATTTAATGGAAAGAATCCGTCTGTTGGTTATAGTACACCAAGTTCAGTTTTGGTCCGTCATATTCCGGGTCGTCTGATTGTTTTATCGGACTCCCGTTCTCTTACGGGTCGCTTGTTGCTGTCAGAATGGACTCTCAACAAACAAGTATTCAATCAGATTTGCTATCTATGGGAGCGCCCAATGATGATTTATTTATGACACAGCTTGCTAATCAATTGCAGACGTATGTGTTGGCTTGTCCAGATCTCTGAGCTAATAGTTTTAACGCTCTATTGATCTATAGGACGGAATGATAGGATACGCGTATCCTCCGGCGCTGTTGTTTTAGCAGGTATTGCTAAGATAAACAACCACAATACATTTCTGTTGATAGCATCTCTATCTTCACAGAGATCATGAGTAATTTACTCTCTTGTCTACTGTGGGTCTTAATGTGAAATCTTCCTCTATGTGAGGATCTTTTTTCACTGGGTAAATCGTGTCATCTTTATCACAACCAGCAAGGTCGCAACCTTCATGTATTCCGTTGTGTGGTCCGTATTGCATTGTAAGCACTGTACTGGACGAGCTTTGGACGCGATTTCTTACTATAGGAGATCCTCTTCTTCGCTATTCTATGCAACTAAAGTGGAGGCTCTTCCGTCGTGGTGTGGGGATCATTATGTTCATATTCCTGATCCCTCCATACTACTCATTGCTATTTTTTAGTATACTTGTTTCATAAGATCTACTGCAGCCTGTTATTATTTAGGTTATAGGTTTATGTTACCTCATACCTATGCACTCTACGATAGTTTACAATTGAGTCTTTTGTCTCTTTATCTAAGTCAGTTAGTAACTTTTTGATAAATAGACTTAGAATCTTTAGATTAAATTCCTGTACGGATTTTAACTTCGGTTCTTATTTAGCTAAGTAATCATTTGAGCCTCTGGAAACAGTAGTTTTCAAATTCTGACCTTTTAGACAGTAATTCTGTTGGTTTCTCTTTTACTGTAGAGTCAGTGAGTTTCATGCACTATCGATGGATGATTTTCATTTTCATAGTTTCGGAATCAATACTTCCGTTACTATTTAGGTTGGATTGTTGCATAAGAGTTAGGCTCCTATTATCCGGATCCTATTATTTTAAGGTCCTTCCGTCTTCGTATGGGCATAGGCCTTTACTCTTTCCGGGTACAGTTTATGTATTTATAAACAAATATCTGTTTATTACAAGGGCGTAAGCTTCTTCTGTCTTTGATGTCTAGTAGAAGGACGTTACGCTCCATTTTATTGTTAATGGATTCTATTAACTATCGATACTGCTTATGGTATATCATTGACTTAGCAGTTGTGCTTAAGATTTCGGCTCATGAAGTAAGAGTTCTTCTACTTCTTGGGCTTACATTAATAGTGTCGCTATTATAGATTTTTGAAGGCCGCTCATTGCGCTCAGCCATCCACATTCATGAATTTTATCTTAGAAATATCGAGTCAATTTCTGGAGGCCTCTTTTGTTAGGTCTATTATCTACTGCTCAGAATGTCATTCACTTAACAGTTGCTACTATAGCTAGGTAGGCGGTCTGTTTCGGCAGTGTCTCCGTTCGGCTGCCCTCTTCGCTCTGGGCTATTTGACCCAGGGCAAGAAAAGGGGGGGGGGGGGGGGGGGGGGGGGGGGGAGAGTGTTCCCTTGGGTCACCTGTTTTACTATGAAAACAAGGGGATACCTCCTCCGGAGTTAGTAATTCTGAGCTGTTATTGGGATGGTTGTTTAGTGAGAAGTTTAAGTTTTTAAAATTCATTCAAGTCTTAGTTTTTAAAGTATAGCTTTTGAATATTGCATATGTCAACGGACATGATTATGCAATTCTCAGACACTTTTAGGAGTATAAGAGTCTCTATTCTCTAGTCTTACTTTATTATTGGCTTACTTTAAAAATTATTAGTATAAGGATTATATTGGATATTAATAGAGTACATGGATGTATGAAGCTCAATTTTGGAAGGTGTTGTATCTTTCTAATTTATCATAAATAAGAAAAATACATGTAAGGCCTATTACTTCTTTTCCCTACAGGGGATGACTCTATTTTATTTTATTGAGCGTATTCCATTTTGCTCTATGTCCTTGGCCCTCCAGCCTTTTTACTATTCAGCTATGTCTGGGTCATTGGTACAGTATAAAAATGTTAAAAAATTTATAGTAATTTATATATTTTTTATACTTACCAATGACCCAGACGGGGATGGCCCTCCCAGGAGTTGGGAACTCTTGCCTCCCCGCTGAGTACATAGCGCTTACCAGGCACTGGTTATTAGAATGATAAATGGCGCCAATTTCGGAACGTCCTTGACACTGCGCATGCGCAGTAGGGGCGAAGTGTGGAGGGCCTTTCAGGACATGTTTTCTTTAGTTTTAGATGCAAATTTTGGGGATTGTGGGGCAAAATTTGTGTTTGGCCCTATATTTTAAGAGTTAGCACCAGCTATGTCTGGGTCATTGGTAAGTATAAAAAATATATAAATTACTATAAATTTTTTAACTTTCTAGAATTGTATTTTCTTAGTCATTACCATTAGCATTTTCAAAGGCATGGCAATTTGCCAGTTGGCAAATTGCCATATCTTTAAAAATGCTAATGATTTATTTTAGTCAGTTATATTAATAAGTAGAAAATACAATTCTAGAAAATGCAATAGTAAAAGTTTTATAGTATTGGTCCCTGGCGTTTTGTTCACACTGGGGGCGCGGTGGTCTCAGTAGGTAGGGTGCAGGCTGCAAGCCGAGAGGTCCTCAGTTCGAATCCCACCTGTGGCAACCGCATTGTGTCCTTGGGCAAGACACTTCACCCCCATTGCCCATGTGGGGGCACAATGACGCTGTGTATTAAGGCATACTGCACGTCGATGGTACGCATGTCTTCAACCAATCTAACCCTGCCTGTGCTGCAGTGCGGAGTTATGATGTTGAGGAGCTGGCAGCTGCTCGTCGCTCGGTGGTTCTCTCCGGGTACTCTGGCTTCCTCCACCCATAAAACTGTCATGGTCATGATTAGCCATTGTGCATAAATATGTGATCTTAAAACATCAATAAATAAATAAATAAATTTGTTCACACTAAGGGACAGTAGTGTTTTACTGGAAAATTTGAACTCTGTTGTGTCTCTCCTGATTAACCACTCAAATGCCTACAGTGTATAGCAAGCATGAACTGCGCCATATGAGAACTCCACTTGGGTCAACAGGAAAACCTGACAACCAAACTTGGAAAAGAATTAGAATGTATGGTATATCTGCATCTCCACTGACACAATGCAGCATGAGAGGGGGCACCAGAAGAAGAATCAGAATTATTACAGTTGAAACTATAAGTCCTGTGACTGCATTGTGCACTATTTTGAAGTAATGGCGTGCTGAGTAAGTGCACTTTTGTCCTGTCAAACAGCACCATTAGCGTAACTCAGTTCCCGCAGAAAAACAGCGTGCCCACTGTGTACAATTTTATACTCGTAAATAGAGATAAACATCATTCCTAACCACTACTGTGATACATGTACATGTAATGACATAAATAGATATCAAAATTTGAATCCACATATAGAATGAAGAGAGTGGATTACTACTTAGTTGCAACTCCATATATTCTCCACTCTAAAAGTACTTATACTTGTTGATAACAGCACAAGAAACACTTGCAAACTTTCATCACATGGACCACTGGGTTGTACCCAGTGGTCCATGTGATGAAAGTTTGCAAGTGCTTCTTGTGTTTTGTCCTCAGAAATTGTAAATAATTACTAAGTGAAAAATCTATCCCACAGTGATTTATTAGTAATCCTCCCTCCACAAACTGTAGTCTCAATATTATTCGTTAGGTAAAGGGTTAAATTCCTAGTTATACAGTTGAAACTAAAAGTTGTGGCACTGTTTTGTGCACTATTTTGGAGTAATAACGCGCTGAGTAAGTGCACTTTTTTGTCCCTCTCAAACTGCCCCATTAGCGTAACGCAAGTCCTACAGAATAACAGAGTGCCCAGCATTTCTATATGAGTAAAAGGAGATCATTAACATCATTCCTAACCTCTACTGGGATGCATGTACATGTAATGACATAAATAGATATCAAAATTTGAATTCCATATACAGAATGAAGAGAGAGGATTACCAATAAATCGCAGCGCCATATATTCTCCACTCGAAAAGTATTTATAATTGTTCATAACCGCACAAGAAACACTTGCAAACTTTCATCACATGGACACCGGACCATGTAATGGAAGTTTGCAAGTGCTTCTTGTGTTTTGTTCTCAGAAACTTTTAATAATTACTAAGTGAAAAATCTATCCCACTGCGATTTAGTAGTAATGCACCACCCACATACTGTAGTCTCAATAATTTCTTTCTGTTTGATCGGTTCAGTTTGTGATTTAACTTCTGACCTCGCCAACAGCGCATTACATTTTGCATTGCACGGCGCAAACGCTCTTGTATATTTCAATCTACATCATTCTTCTACAGTAAAGTGCGTGATTACTAACGAGCATATTCTGAACTAATTGTGACAGGACTTTTAGTTTCAACTGTAAGTGCACTTCCAAAACTCACTCACATGTTAGTCAAACTTGTAGCAATCTTGGTAATCTCATTTCAATCCAACTCCAAAATTTCATTGAAAATGTTCACATGCATCAGATCCAAAAATGGCCAAATTCAAATAAAACTAGAAGATCATATGCTGATTTCTGTCTTGGGCCAGTTAACCCTCTGCACACTGATGTTGAAATATCAATATTTCTACCTGCACATTTTTCCCAAAATGCAACTAGGAATACAACCAATTCAGTCTCGTCTGACAGAGCTCTTTGAGCTCTGTCAGACAAGACTGGATTGGTTACATTACTAACGGCATTATGTGCAAAAATTGATGCCTGAAATTTTAGTATTTTGACATCAGAGTGCAGAGGGTTAAACACTCAGTCTGTCAGAGAAAAGACTGATGCTGTTGTGGACATTGCGATAGACAAAGATATGGACTGTCTTGCTATCACAGAGACTAGTTACAGCAAGGCGATCATGCCACCATTGCTGATTGAACTCCAGATCGATATCAATTCAAGGATATGTCCCACAGTTTCAGAGGTGGTGGGGGTTGGTCTCCTTTATAAAGAGAATGTTAAAATTCCTAACCAGGCAACCTGAAATGGATTCAATGGTGTGCTTGTGGTAGTCTTAAAATAAATACTAATGCTGTCCAACACTCGTGGAGACAAATATATATGTTAAAAACTTTAGTTTTTCATGTTTTGTTATAATTACTTTTACAGGTCTCCTACCATGGCAGGTGGCTTGTTCTCCATTAGTAGAGAATATTTTACACATATTGGTACTTATGACCCAGGCATGGATATATGGGGTGGTGAAAATCTTGAATTATCTTTTAGGGTGAGTATATCGAAAGTGTTGGTACATAGCAAAATTTGTGTTCTGTTGACATTCTGCTTTTTATTGTGCACCTGACCAGGGTAGAGGGTGTATAGCGAAGAACTTTGTTTCTTATCAACCTACTCACAATTGTTTACTACAGGCTTGCACTACAGTGGAAGTCCCTAACTCGGATAAAATACTCTCTATTTTTGTCTTTCCCAAGTAAGTTGGGAAAGAAAAGTGGTGCAAAAGCACCAATAAAAATAAGCCAAAACTGGGTCGAGTGCAAGCAGCGCAGACCCAGTACGGGACGCTCTCTCCCAAGTACAACTCCACGACTTCCGTTGCCAGTGCGCATATACTGTCTCTAAAGACCCATTCTTTTTAAAATCCGCTTCGTGTCGAGATGTTTTTGCATGCTTATCAGTGTTCCACCAACTCGATGTTTGATGATTCCTGATTCATTATACCACAGTGTATCCTTTGTATTCTCAGGAACAGTGTTTTATATTCTCTTTTCTATTATATGTCCATAATGTATATTTATTTGCTCTCTCTCGAGTCGCGCGCGAATTTCGCGTGCCACGCAGTTCGGACTTAGATTTTTCACAATTATTGTTAATGCTTTTTTTGCAAAATTTTCTAATTGTGTTAGAGTTAGGTGTCAGCGGGGTACCACTCCTACAGTGTTTCTTCTTTCTTTTGAGAGTAGTCTTCCTGTTGGGTGGTTCCCGGTCGACCCGGCCTTTTTTAGGAGCTCTCCCAACAGTGTTACTTTTACCACTGATTGCTCCTTTTTGGCTAAGAATCAGTTACCAGATACTACTCCTCCTCCTATCTGTATCAGGGCTCTTCCCTCTGTTGAGGGTACTCGCCCTTTGCTCTGTCCGGTCCGTGCTATTCGCATTTATCTTGATCGGACACACTTCATACGGAAAGGCAGAAAACGTTTTTTTCTGTCTCTCATTCCAGGTCGACAGAAGATCTCTCCTCAGTCCATTTCTCGATGGATTTGTCTTGCTATTCGTACGGCTTATAGTCGTTTAGCAGCTGGCGATTGTATTACCAGTCGTATTTCTGCCCACGAGGTGTGGGCACTGTCTACCGCTTGGGCTTATTCTAACTCCGTCAGGTTGTCGGATGTTATGCAGGCAGCCTATTGGAGAAATGCTTCTACTTTCTCCACCTTTTATTTGCGCCAGTTGCAGGAGCAGTCGGAGGACCTTTTTGCCCTGGGTCCTCTTTCTTCTGCTCAGGCTGTTGTCTGCCATAGCCATTAGGCTTCTTGAAGGTCAGTTTCAGCCTTGTGCTGTTACTGCCCTTTTTCTGTCTGTGTGTCACACAGGCTCATATGTCTCTTTTCATTGTCCTTTACCAATGATTGCGACATTATGGTTGATAAGCCTCGGGACCTCTTCCATCTACTTCACGGATCCAGTGCACTAGGGTTATGTAGGGGTTGGTTATGCGATTCCCTCCAGCCTTTTGTCTATTCAGCCTCTAGTAAACAATTGTGAGTAGGTTGATAAGAAATCTAAATTTTATAGTAAATTTCCTTTCTTATTATAACTACCACAATTGTTTACATGGAGGCCCTCCCGTCTTCTTTACGGGTAAAGAATCTTTCCTCCCCGCTGATCACATAACTCTAACGTTTACGGATTCAAAAAGAATGAGTCTTTAGAGACGGTATATGCGCACTGGCAACGGAAGTCGTGGAGTTGTACTTGGGAGAGAGCGTCCCGTACTGGGTCTGCGCCGGTTGCACTCGACCCAGTTTTGGCTTATTTTTATTGGTGCTTTTGCACCACTTTTCTTTCCCAACTTGCTTGGGAAAGGCAAAAATAGAGAGTATTTTATCCGAGTTAGGGACTTCCACTGTAGTGCAAGCCTGTAGTAAACAATTGTGGTAGGTATAATAAGAAAGGAAATTTACTATAAAATTTAGATATTTCTGTACATAAACATGGATATACAGTATGGCTGCCGTGGACTGGTCACTTTCCAGAGGTGGGCAATATTTCCATGGATGCAACAATAGTAGAGTCCAAACACTAATTATAGGAATAATCATCAAAAATTTAATTAATGAAACACCGGGTGCAACCCGGTGCTTCATTAATTAAAATTTCGCTGCTGACGACTTTCATTACCTGGTAAACGCAGGCATGAACATCACTGCTCACACAGGGATTTCGACCAGTTCACGGGCAATCATGGCGACTGTACTATACATATCACATTGTCCCTTTATCAACATTGATCGCATCTTCTGATTGGCTTAATTGGCCAAAACAAATAGTAATGATGCCGGCAGTTTTAAAACATGCATGCAATAAGAGCCTGAGCTTGCACTGTTGTTACCCATTGAATAACCTTTGACCCTGACTTGCTCGCCTCAACTGGAAAAGCTTACATGAAAATTGTTAAGCTATCTCCAACTAATAATCGTGTTGCAGTTAATACCATTAAAAACTTACAAACACTTGATAGTGCTCATAAATAGCTAGTGCTGAAATTACATAAAATTACATAAAAATGTTATTCCATAATTTCCAGTTCTACCCTTACTGCCACAGACATTGTCTGATTTTTGATGGTTAATGTTAAAGGTGGTCACTGTTATTAAGTGCACCTACCTCTTCTAAATTTTAGAAGTGTCGGCCAATCCATTGGCTTCAAATCCATGCCAAGACTAAAAAATCCCTCAAGTGAAGCACAAATTGTCACTACATTTATGTCATGTCCGGCTTCATCCTCCAGCACAGGTTTTGAGTTTGGCAGCATCATTTTAAATAACATTGTCCCTTTATCAGCATTAAACGCATCTTCTGATTGGCTAACGTTGCTGAAACAAATAGCAATGACGCCAGACATTGTGAAACATGCAGGTAATAGGATCTTGTGCTGTTGTTACCTGTTTGTTGCACAAGAATCCTCCAGGTGGTAAAAATAACCTTGACTCCGATTAGCTCGCTTGGACTGGTGAAACTCCCATTACTCATTAGAATTGTTAAGCTATCTCCAGCTAATATTCGTACTAAGGTAATAATACCAATAAAAACATACAAATACCTGTAACTGCTCACAGATTGCTAGAGCAGAAATTTTGTGAAAATGCGATTCCATAATTTCCAATTCCACCCACACTGGCCCACACTCCAAGGACATTTTCTGATTTTTGTCAACATAACAGGGCATGAAAAGGTGTCCTCAAATTCAATGACTGATAATTTTTCTAGAGTTTCTGATGGTTAATATTAAAAATGTTCACTGTTAAGTGCACCTACCTCTTTTAAATTCCACAAGTGTCAGTTAGTCCTTTGGCTTCGAATCTGAGCCGAGACTGCAAAATCCCCCGAGTGATACACAAATTGCAATGTCACAATATCACCCCTGCCTTTGTCCTTTGAGATTTGAGTTTGATAGCATTGTTTTAAATAACAGTAATCCACCTGCAGACATGAATATGACACACAACATACAGGCCTACATGTTTAAAATGCTGCAAAGTTTATTCCATGGCAATATGAATTTTGCTATAAACATTGGAATGCTGAATATACACCAATTCAAATTCATGTAAATAACAAACTTCACCTCGCAGTGAGTTGCCTAGTTCCATAAATAGACTCAGTCTATTTTCAGTCCATGAATGGTGTGATACTGATGTTTGTTTTATTCATCTGTTCATAGCATCATCTCAATGTCTGTTGAATTAAACTTATTTCATGGAAGGTAAATATGCATTCAGGAGAAAAAACTTCATTCACCTATTTTCTTCACTGAAGGATGTGTAAATCAACAATAAAACACTGGCCTATTTTGTCTTTTCGCTACTTGGTGGTATAAACACATTTTTCTCAATCCGATAATACCAATTGCTTCTGAAACTTAGTGCAGAAATTCACCGTTATTATTTGAGGCTACATTTGGGATAGTTTATGGTAATTATTGAAATGCGCATTATTTCATGGACAGAGGCAGGACAAAATCATTGTCTCAGGCTACATCCAGGGTACATGGAGATTTAATACCTCAATGCCTTTTTTACAACCCTTTGTCTTGCACCTGAGGGTTGAGAATTGACAATCAGTTAGAGTGGTTCCCATTGTGATGGCCGATTGACTCTTTAACTGCCACAGAATAATATTTCTTTTTTTTTACGTTTTGGTCATTTTTGGCAATAATTTGTGTTTTTAATAACTTTTAGTAAACTGTTGGCATGCAATAAATACAGAACAGCATACGCATTTGAACTGTCATTTTTTACTACACTTGATGGATTTTGGCTTCTCGTTCAGTATTATTCCTTCGTCAAAATCAATCGTGTGTGGTAAAAAAAATGACAGTTCTAATTAGTCTTCCTCTAAACTGACTCTCTTCTGGACGATTATGTGGTTTGTGCCTGATGTTTTACCCAAGTTAATTAAATTGATAAATTTGTCCCTTGAGTGCAACAAGGCTTTGCAATGCTTTAACATTGCAAAGCCTTGTTCCTCTCGAGGGATGAAATACACCATCACCCATGCTGTTATGTAGATTATGAGGCCTAAAACATAAAACAAACCAAGAACATTAACTTTTGATGGCAAAGAAATAATTACAAAACTAAAAAATAAAATAAAAAACTGCCCGCCCACATGCAATTTTAAAAAAAATGGCCTGAGAAACAGAAGATCTACTTCGTGGGTCCTTTGCCTTGTATTCTTTATCTCTCCGCCCTCAAATGTGTGATGTGTGTTGTATCATTGCATGCATTGCCATCGGACTCGAGAGTAGTGGGGTGATGGGCAAAGGGGGGGGGGGGGGGGAGGGGCAAGGGGATTGATCCCACCCTTTTCCTCATGACCATGTCAATTGGTTGCTTGAATCCCAACATTTTCTCTAAAAGCAACTCATTTTAAAAAATGTTGACCTTTTGGCAAAACCACAATATTTTATACTAATAACCAGTGTCCCAGACTTGCTGGTGCAAACTCAATATTATCAAGGGTCAAACACAAAGTATGACCCCCCCCCCCCCCCCCCCCCCATCCCCAAAATTTGCATACAATACTGAAAATTAAAACGGAGATGAAGACTTGTAAGCTAGCATTGTAAGTCTCCCTTAGTGAGCTTCTAAGGTCGCAGTTATCAGCCTCTTATTGTCTTCATGTATAGGAAGACCTTTAGCTGCTTCAGCTAGGCAGAGTTCGTTGTCCTATCGGACTTGATACCGTATGTTAGAGGAGGTTATTCTCTTCCTACCGGTATGATTTGGTGTTAGTTATATGAGGCGACAAGCTCTATCGATGATGCCAAATTTACCTAGTGTGATTATGTCAATATGGTGTATTATTTGTTCATCACGTCCCTCTCCGCCCTTAGTGGCATTATGAAGTTGATCAGGGAGCCCTGCGGTTCCTATACTATTTGATAACTAACACAAGAGCAATTCAAGTAATGTGGGTCAGGGGGGTTCGATAGGAATTATTTGTTAACACCCCACCCCCCCCCCACACCTCCCCCTCCCCCACCCCCCTGCTAGAATTTGTGTACATGTGTGGCTGACATGTCGGTTATCTGGGTGACCGCTTTTCACTGATTCTTGAGCTCACCCCTCTTTGTTTTGAAGAATATTCCTTCAAAAAAAAAAGCGGGGAGGGGTGATTTTCTTCATCTCCTCCAGCTTGATAAGTGTGTAACTATGAGTGAAGCTGTTTTGTCTGTAGATTATTACTGATCCTAGATACAGCTTGTTTATTATTTATATATGGTGTATGTTTGTGGGGGTTATTTTCTCACTCTCGAATGCGCCATCCTAATTTAAGGGGCTTAGTCTGGACTAGCCTTAAAAATTGGGGGCTTGTTACATCCAATTAGCATATTCTTCATGCTAAGATTATGGAATTACTTGGATATGGCTCTTTATTAATATGTCTTCTCTATTATTGTATAGAGAGACATACATGTAATTCCTTTTAAATTTAAGTTCCTTTCACCTTGGAATGCAGGCTTATTAGCTATATTTGGTCTGCTAATTCTCAAGTCCTTGGCCCTCCATTTTTTTTACAATTCAGCTAGTCTGGGTCATTGGTTATTTGTATAAAAATATGATAAATTTAAAGTAATTTGTATATTTTTTATACTTACCAATGGCCCAGATGGAGATGGCCCACTCATGGGAGGGCACTCATACCTCCCGCTTAGTTATTATTAGTACACTCATCTACAAAGAATGATGTTGGTGCCAATTACCGTCTCTTCCTGACTACTGCACATGCTCAGATGGTAAAAGTATGGAGGGCCAGATAGGACTTTTAATTTTCGATATTGTATGCAAATTTTGGGGATTGGGGGTTCAAAATTTGTGTTTGGCCCTTGATAATATCGAGTTTGCACCAGCTAGTCTGGGCCACTGGTAAGTATAAAAAATATACAAATTACTTTTAAGTTTATCATTTTCATTATGAAGAAATTACCCTGTTTCAAATATCTTTTTATGAATGTGCTCATCATAAGTGTACGGCAATCATGTAATCATGTACACAGAAAATTTGTTTTTATTTTTATGAATGACATTTCAGCCTATCGACCCCATTCTTTTCTGATATATTACCAGAAATGTGATTTTTTTTAGGCCTCATTTCATAAAAAAAAATTTTCTTTTCTCTTGTTCCAGGTATGGATGTGTGGTGGTGTTTTAGAAATCATTCCTTGTTCGCATGTAGGACATATATTTAGAAAAAGAAGTCCCTATAAATGGAGGACTGGTGTAAATGTTGTTAAAAAGAATTCCGTGAGATTGGCAGAAGTGTGGATGGATCAACATAAAAGTTATTACTATGAAAGATTTAATAATGATTTGGTGAGTTGTGATATCAGAATACAGTAAACTCTGTTAACTGAACAGACAGATTGTTAGCAAAATTATCCAAATAACGGATATATCATTTTTTTCGGATGGTCCTTTAGGTTGGTCTGATTTGAGCATATTACAGACTTGCAAAGTCAGTTTCTGTTCAGCCCCCATTAACTGGTTGAGGGCTAGATTATTTTTGGTGGTCTGAATTTGTTATTCAAAACTTGTTTTATTACAAATTATTGGAGAGTGCCCACCGGCACTCTCCAATAATTTGTGATAAAACAAATTTATCTAAACAAAATATTATTTGTGTTTGACTGAATATGAAATATAAGCAAGGAGAGTGTTGACTTTTTGCTCTGGTATCCTCATTTTTTGAAAGCCCTGATAGTGGCTTCTAGCAATCAACCAGTTAAAGAAATAATTTTTATTACATGCCTGTTCTATGAAATCCCCATCTACAGCAACACTAAACCATGCGGAAAATGAAAATCTGTTCTGCACACATGTGCTGAACGGAAATCGTTGATGGACTATTTTTGGACGATGACATCATCTGTCCAAACTTAACATAACCCCTCCTACTTGTAATTTCTGTTTGACCTTCAATCATAGAAGATGTGCAGTTTAAACGAAGTGATTGCATTTTAATAAGCTATCAGAAAGACAATAAACTAAATAAAAACATCTTTGTGTATAGAATTACTTCTAAAGTTTAGAAGGGAGAGTTCAAACCAATCATTATTATTATATCAGCCGTGATTGGTTAATTTGACACCTTCTAAAAGTCTAAGTACTGGAGTTTGGGGGCAAAACACAGGTACTATCGGAACGTTTTTCCCTGGAGACAAGAGAACGAAGAAAATGTAAGCGCCACTTCCATTGATCAGCGTCGATTGGAATTTCTCAACGCCAAAGGCTGGCTCCGTGTCCGTTTAACTTTTTTCAACAACGGTAGACACAAACTTACCAACAAATATATCATCTTCATTGGGTGTGTTTTCAATTTTAACTGCAAATAATGAATTCAAAAGAATCAGAAATATTAAAAAACTCACTCACGTGTTGTTCACCACTTCAGTGAATCCTGAATATGAGTCTCAGTTATGACTTCAATCAATTATATTTCCACAAGTTTAGTACTCCTTGACCTTACTGAGCCTCCACCTCAAGTTCAAAATACATTGTCCGCTTAATTCTATCAACTGTTGTCGTCCGAGAAACATGAATTTATATTCCATTAATTTATATCACTTTTCACACAAGCATTAACAATGAATTATAACATGAACAGCATGATGCAGTTGTAAACATTGGCATTTGTTGATATAGAAACTCCCAAAGCGACGGCACTTGTGTCAAGTCATTTTCGAAGAGACGTCATTCGTTAAAATGACGTCATGTTTTTGGATTCGACTACATTGTTGTTACAAGATTGATGGCATGTTGCAGTTAACGCTTAACAATGAAAGTCATATTTTGTTCGGCATAATAAAATGATTAGAACGTTCCTTTTCATGTTCTATCGGTCGATAGTACCTGAGTTTGTGTGATTTCTGAAATAAAACCTTCAGCAGCAAAGCCGCTGAAGGTTTTATTTCAGAAATCACACAAATTCAGGTACTATTTCAGGTTTTATTTTAGAAATCACACAAACTCAGGTACTATCGACCGATAGAACATGAAAAGGAATGTTCTAATATTATATTAGTTGTATAATTATAACAAATTGAATAGAACTAGCTCAAATATGCATGTACTATGACAGTACAAACATATATACACAACATCTTTGGCCTTTTTATAAATCTGCCCATGGGAATTCCCCCCAAATTGCACATGTGTTTGTAAACATTAGCAGATGATTGAACACCTGAAACTGAACCGATTGTGAAATAACTTGTTGATAGTTGTCCAATGAATTGCTGAGTGTCCTAATAATTGTTTTTATAGACGTGAGGGCATGTAATAAACACAGAATGACATGCGCGTGTGAATAGGTTAAAAGTTATGGCTTTTGTGCCATTGCGGAAGGATAAAACTCTAGGCCTGAGGCCTTTCGTTTTATTCATCCTCGCTGGCACTTGTGCCATATCAGTTAACCCATTCACATGTGTGTGTTGTTCTGTGTATTTGTAATATCGACTCCAGAGACCAGGAGACTTGGCAGGGTAGGATTTGTATGGTTTTGCATCGCAGTTTGCGATGCAATTTTCCCCTAATGCGAATCACTTCCATAAAATTGGATCGCAAACTGCGATACACATGTATTTCGGTAAACAGAATAGGATTATCCCTCTTTGTTCTAACATTCAGAGGCACTCACACATCACGTATGGGTTGATTTACGATAACATTTTGCAGGGAATTTTTAGGTGTCCTTGTGGACCCGATATTTGGCCCACTTATAGGCTTGATATTTGGCCCCATTCCAGTGCAAAATGGTACTTATATTTCTCAATTTTCAGCCCCCAAATTCTCAGTCACAGCATTATATGCAACATCATCAGGTTCAAGAAGAATTTGCCATTAAATTATTCTTGCTTAAGTGTTTTTGTCCTCCCCATCGATCAATATGTGCTTGAAACAATACGACAAATCATCAAAAGCAAAATCCGAACCCCAGCATTGTATAGGCATGTCATAACTATGAAAGATGCTCTTTGAAATAGTCTCTCACAAATGTGAATGGCATGCAGTAACATGTGATCGCTAACCGATTAATCAGCTACGCTTTACTTGGAGGTCATCAACCTTTTCTAGGCAAGATGTCCATCTACAGTGTTCAGATTTTACAGCGTAACATAAAGCTCCTCAATAATTTGTGACCTGAATATACAACCTTCTCACCCAAGTGTTCAGGTTTTGATTATCTATATTGTGCCCAGTGTTTATAAAATTAACACCAAGAAATAGCCACTTCGTGCGAAACAAAACTGAAAATATAAAAAAAACTGGTTGATAAGGCATTTTTGTCTTTTAATATCACTGAGTGGAGTTGCCTACCCTTCTCACACATGTTCACTGAGGGCGTAAAATTCTGAGTGTCATTTGAATGTTGTCGATACTTTTAAGAGTGGGATTTGAACGGGTCTGACTATTTGGGTATTATTTCTGAACCTATTAAAGCCAGAATGATTTTTTAATAAAAAAACAAATAACATAAATATATTCTTTAATTCACAACATTTGGAGCAATGAAAAAATATAATTTTATATGCCTGGTCACTGAGCGTAATCTACTTTCGGCTTCAGATTTAGTCGATATTTGGGTGGAAACTTGGCAGTAATACATGAATTCAGAAATGACAACACTGCCTATGATTGCTGCTTGCAAAATTATTAAAAGAAGCAATCAATACCAGACTAAATGAAGCCATTTAGCTCTGTAACAAAGAGGCACCAGACAGATTAGTGGTGATATTGTGTGATGCATACTGTGTGTGTTGGGGTGTGTGTGTGTGGGAGGTGGGGGGGGGGGGGTGGCTCCGACCAGGATGTTGCAGAGAATTGGTAAGTCATGGGCTAAACAGTTTGATCCAAACGACCCCCTGACAACAGTTGATTTAAATAAAACCGTTGACTTATTTTAGTACTTTTGAGGGTGGAACCATCATGAATGAAAACTGCTAAACAATTACACCCACTTGCTAATCAATTTTATGAGTTAGGAAAAAAACTGCTAAACAAAAATTTTAAAACAAATCCTACGCTGCTTGGGTGAAAAAGTCACCATGGACTGGCCAGTTTTGCCCTGCATTCAATAACAATGGACTCTGAAATTGTCTTGTGAAAATTCAGACTATCTTGAAATTAGGTGCACAACACTTTGTCAGAAAACCACTTAATAGATTTTTATTGGAACGGTTTAATGATATTGGTGCTAATTTTCAAAATAAGTAAAAATAAAATCAAGATAAAAATGCTTCAAATGATGGAATGATTCAAACTCAACATCATTGCTTACAGTAAAAATAGGTAACAATGCTAGCCTGAACAAAACAATGTGATCTTGTGTTTGAACAATCTTTCAAAACAACTATTTTTCGATACTGAGAATCATTATACAGGTCATTTTTCTCAAAAACTACACCTTTGGTGGAAAACTCCACTTTAAAAGATTCCCAGTGTGTCTCACTATGTTAGGCACTTTACATCAGATGGCACAAGCTCATGTCTCTATAAGGTGTAATCTGAGACCAGTGGAGGTGTCTTTGTGGAACCACAGACACACAAGTGTTTTTCCTTGTTTTTTCTGTGTTCATTACTACCTAGCATTAATTACATTTCAAGTGACTGAAATAAAATAAACTATATTCACTGAGATACCAGAAAACAAATTTTACATGTAGAAGTAACAAAAGAGAGAGAGTATGAAGGTATGTGTCCACTTTTGAATTTTTGAGAGTTTTGGACTCGTGCCTTCTTCCATCACTGGTTGTAAGTTAGTTATTGTCCCCCCCCCCCCCCCCCCCCCCCCCCCCCCCAATTTTTGTTCATCGGACTATTAAAATAGCTGGTGTTTGTCTATCCCACATTGGTTTTCCAATGATATCTTTAGTTATATCAAATAGAATCAAATGAAATTTGGTGTGTAGGCATACCAACATAAAATACATGTCAAGTTCGAATTGGGGCGCAGCCTTACAATTTTGCCAGAGTTAAGCCCCTTTTTTGACTTCGAAAAATTTATTTTTCTTGGTTTCCTGATGATAACTTTTGTTATAGTTGGCCAAATCAAATGAAATTTGGTAAGTGGGTGTATCAACATAAAATACAGGTAAAGTTTGAATCGGGGTGCAGTCCAACAATTTTTGCCAGAATCATGTACATTTTTCAACTGAAAAATTCAATTTTTGTCAAATACCTCGAATTGCACACTTTTTTTCTGGGGACATCTGGCCAAGCGGCAATTTTTTTTTTTTTGTGGATGACTGGTTTTCAAGTTTGAACAAGTACCTTTTTATCATTTATCATGAACTGTTTCTGGCACCCATATTTTGAAGAAATCTTAAGTTCAGACCAAAAATTCCTGAGAGTATGGTGGCCTGGTGGTTAGAGCATTGGACTTTAAACTAAAAGGTCAACAGTTCAATCTATTTTTCAGCTCTAACTGCATTGTGTCCTTGGGCAAGTCACCTAATACCGATTGCCTATATGGAGGCATGTTGGCAATGTGTACTAAGGAATACTGCACGGCAATGGGCCACTTGCCTTCAATCGCTGCTGACTCTGCTTAACAATAAAAAAAAATGCTGTTAACCCTCACTCTTCCTGGAGATTTTTGCTACACTTTGACAGTCTACATCCTGTGATTTCGCAGTAATTTCTAGGCAAGTCTTGGCTGCCTGTATAGGCAGCCAAGACTTGCCTAGAAACAACTGCCAAGGTACTTGGCATGCAACTTTTGAGTTTAACCCTTTTCCAAACGCAGACGATATCAAAATATATTATCTTAATTACTATTTTTAGCTGTGACTAGCAGCTCTATAAGTGGCAATGTTGGTCTGTCGGTCTGTCTGTCTGTCGGTCGGTCTGTCGGTCTGTCTGTGACCAACGAGTTTCAAAACTCAATAATTTTTTAAATACTTGATGGAATGACTTTATATTTGGCATGTAAGTGTATCTTATTGATGTCTAGCCACTGTTCAATGCATGTGTTGTTCCAAATATTTTTCTTGGAGTTATGGCCCTTGATGGACTTAGAATTTTGTGAGATTGCACCACCCGTCGCAGCTACTGCGTCGATGTCGCGATTTTTAAAAAAAAATTCCAAAACTTTCAACAAAACCATATCATGTGATCCCTCATTGGAACGAGCTCAATGAGCTCGTTCCAATGAGGGGTCACATGATATGGTTTTGTTGAAATATTTTGAAAAATTTATTTTTTTCAACTGCTGAATTTCCAAATTACGTAGGCGGATGCGGGCGATTCGTTAGGTAAAGGGTTAATGAAAGACTACATGTTTGGGTATGTGTTTTGTTGCACAAAAAAATGATCAAAGTCGGAATTTGGCCCTTAAATCTTAAATGACTAACGATTTCCAGTAAACATTTTGAATTCCTAAAATATTTTAAATCATTTTCAGTACTGATTTCATGGTTTACAGAAAAAAAGGCCTCCCCCATCCTTGTCTAAAAAAATGAGGAAAAACCACTTGAGAAACAAGAATATATTTTTATATGCCTGATTCAAGACAATCTTTTGCAAATGTCATCATCTAATCACATCAGGTACATGAATAAATGAGTGAAATATCTTTTTTATGAAATATCATAACTGTTATCTCCACTATTAGGCATATTAAAAACACATTTCTTGTTTCTCAGGCAATTTGTCCTCAATTTTATGATGAGGGAGGGTTTTTTTTTTTCATTTTTCTTATTCTGTTAATCCATTAAACAGGCCTAAATATAGTTGGAATTATTTATATTTATTTGTTTATTATATCCCCACTCATGAAGAGAATGGAATGTATACTAGATTACATTTATCCATCCGGCCACAGTGATTTCTTATCAGTGAGTTGATATCAATGAAATATGGTATGAAGGATCCTTGAGACAAGCCGCTCCTTTTTTTTATTACCTGCGTCGCCAGTGGCAGAGCAGGTCTAGTAACCGCTCGACTCCGTCCATCCGTCAGTCCATCCATCAGTCCATCCATCTGAAACACTTCTTCCGTCAAAGTTTTCTTGGCTTCTATGAAAGGGAATGATTTTATATTTGGTCTGCTGCGTCATAATGATGAGTTGTATCGTGTGTCTAATTTTCAGATCTGCCGTGCAGCCACTTCCTGTTTGCCGATACTCTGAAATTTGACTGTACTCACTGAACATTGAAATTTTTCGTCACACTTTTCTCGGCTTCTATGTGACGGATTCATTCAATATTTCACCTGGAGCTTGATAATGTTGAGTTGTATCGTGTATGCAATTTTCAGATCTGCCGTGCAGCCACTTCCTCTTTGCCGCTACTTTAATCAAATGCATGCAGCAACACAGGTCCAGACCCGGTTATGGTCTTGTTTATAAAAAAAGTTACCTGCATATTTTTCACCAGAGTTACGGTCCTTCCTTTGTCAATTTTTCATGATTTTTTTCCCTCTGCAGTTATATCTCAGCAGTGAATGGATGGATTGCTTATGTTATAAAAAAGTTGCCTGCATTTGTTTTCAACAGTGTTACTGTCCTAACTTTGTTTTTAATTCATTTATGCTTCATTATAGCTCTTGTTGGGGGGTTCAACAACACTTTCAATAGCCAGGGTCACCTCGTGTCAGACCGTTGTATGGGTAGAGGAAGCCGAAGTACCCAGGGAGAACCACCGAGCAACAGTGAGCAACTGTCCGATTCCCCAATGAAAAACGATGCAGAAGCAGGGTAAGCATTTGTTGAAGACAAGTGCATCATCAATGTGCAGTATGCCTTGGTGCAAAGCATCACTGTTCCAGCACATGGGCAATCAGAATTGAGTGGCTTGCCTAAGGACACAACGCAGTTATCCCTGGTGGGGATTGAACCATGAACCTTTTGGTTTGAAGTCCAATACCGTAACCACTGAGCCCCCACGCTCCAAGTAATTATTTATATAACTCCTTACGGTACAAGTCGAAATAAGTTGTAGGATAACCACTATAAACTATATATCTTTCTCTTCCTACACTGATAAGACCAAAAGCTGACATCATTTTCTGGAAAGCTCTCAGTGAGAGCTTTCCAGAAAATGATGTCAGATTTTAATCTTATCAGAGCAGGAGCAGCAGTATACTCAGTTTATTGCAGTTATGCTACAACTTATTTTGACTTGTACTGTATATGTTTTCAGCTGTGAAAATTTCTGTTCATGCAGTTTCAAATTTAACCAAATATGTCTATTTCACTGAGCTCTGACAAATACGATATAATTGATAAAATTTCTAGTCCTACAAGTGCAAAAAAGTACCAGTGAAGAGATTTTCTGGTAAAAAAAAGTGTGATGAGGCAAATTTTTGATTAGTCATGGGAGATGCCTGAGAAACAAGTATTTTTTTAGCTCAACTTGACAAAGTCAAGCTGAGCTATTGCCATCACTTCTCGTCCGTCGGAGTACGTACGTACGTACGTACGTACGTATGTACGTACATACGTTAGTATGTTAGTACGTACATCCACAATTTCCTTTGGCACACCTCACAGGTCGCATTTATGATCAGATTACTTTGAAACTTCCTATGCTTGTTTGGGGTGACCTCTAGATGGGAGCTATCGATTTTCTTCAATTTCTGTCAAAAAATGTTGCCGCGGCCAACGTTCTTAGAACTTAGTTTAGTCAAACCACAATATTTCCCTTTGGCACACCTTACAGGGCACATTTATGATTTGATTGCTTTGAAACCTGATACGCTTATTTAGGGTGTCCTCTAGATGGGAGCTATCGATTTTCTTCAATTTCCGGCAAAAAATGTTGCCACGGCCAACGTTCGTAGAACTTAGTTTAGTCAGACCTCAATATTTCCCTTTGGCACACCCTACAGGGTACATTTACGATCAGATTACTTTGAAACCTGGTATGCTTGTTTGGGGTGACCTCTAGATGGGAGCTATCGATTTTCTTCAATTTCTGTCAAAAAATGTTTGCCGCGGCCAATGTTATTAGAACTTAGTTTAGTCAAACCACAATATTTCCCTTTGGCACACCCTACAGGGCACATTTATGATTTGATTGCTTTGAAACCTGGTATGCTTATTTAGGGTGACCTCTAGATGGGAGCTATCGATTTTCTACAATTTCCGGCAAAAAATGTTGCCACGGGCAACGTTCGTAGAACTTAGTTCAGTCAGACCTCAATATTTCCCTTTGGCACACCCTACAGGGCCCATTTATGATCAGATTACTTTGAAACCTGGTATGCTTGTTTGGGGAGACCTCTAGATGGGAGCTATCGATTTTCTTCAATTTCTGTCAAAAAATGTTGCCGCAGCCAACGTTCTTAGAACTTAGTTTAGTCAGAAGACTCAATATTTCCCTTTGGCACACCCTACAGGGTACATTTATGATCGGATTGCTTTGAAACCTGGCATGCTTGTTTGGGGGGACATCTAGATGGGCGCTATCGATTTTCTTTAATTTCCGTCGAAAAATGTTGCCGCGGCCAACGTTTTTAGAACTCAGTTTAGTCAGACCACAATATTTCCCTTTGGCACACCCTACAGGGCACATTTATGATTTGATTGCTTTGAAACCTGGTATGCTTGTTTGGGGAGACCTCTAGATGGGAGCTATCGATTTTCTTCAATTTCCATCAAAAAATGTTGCCGCGGCCAACATTCTTAGAACTTGGTTTAGTCAGAAGACTCGATATTTCCCTTTGGCACACCCTACAGGGCACATTTATGATCGGATTGCTTTGAAACCTTTCATGCTTGTTTGGGGTGACCTCTAGATGGGCGCTATCGATTTTCTTCAATTTCCATCAAAAAATGTTGCCGCAGCCAACATTCTTAGAACTTAGTTTAGTCAGACCACAATATTTCCCTTTGGCTCACCCTACAGGGCTCATTTATGATTAGATTGCTTTGAAACCTGGTATGCTTATTTACGGTGACCTCTAGATGGGAGCTATCAATTTTCTTCCATTTTTCCGTCAAAAAATGTTGCCACAGCCAACGTTCTTCGAATTTAGTCTAGTCATACCACAATATTTCCCTTTTGTACACCCTACAGGGCACATTTATGATCGGATTGCTTTGAAACCTGGCATGCTTGTTTGGGGAGGCCTCTAGATGGGAGCTATCGATTTTCTTCGGTTTCTGTCAAAAAATGTTGCCACTGGCAAAAAAACTGACATTGGTCCCAATGATCTTCAATTTTGCCATTTCATTTATAACTTACCAAGTTCAAGTTTGTCAAGTTGAGCTACAGTGTCATTGACACTTTCATTTAAATTGCCGTAACATAAGGTATGGTACAGCCATCATGGACTGGTTGTAGTCCACGCATGGGCAGCAATGTCCACGCCTGTGTTTGCCAGGTAATAAAAATCATCATCATCAAATTTTACTTAATGAAGCACTGGGTTGTACTAGGAGCTTCATTAATTATATTTTTTATGATTATTCCTATAATCAGTGTTTGGAATCTAATATTAATATTAATTACGGCAACCACGTTGTGTCCTTGGGCAAGACACTTCACCCCCATTGCCCACATGAGGGCACGGTGACGTTGTGTACTTTGGCATACTGCACGTCGATGGTGCACCTGTCTTCAACCAGTGCTTGCCCTGCTTGTGTGGAGTTGGGGAGTTGACAGTTGCTTGGTGGTTGTCTCCAGGTACTCTGGCTTCCTCCACCCATAAAACTATCATGGTCATGATTAGCCATTGTGCAGGTGACCTTAACACCAATAAATAATAATAAATAAATAAATAATCTAATATTAATGTATCCGTGTAAATATTGCCCACCCATGGAAAGTGACCAGCCCACAGTGGCTGTACTGTAACCTTTATATACCGCTATTTCACATTTTATGTTTTAATTTCAGGGTGATTTTGGGGATGTGTCAAGTAGAAAAAAACTTAGACAAGATTTGAAATGTAATAGTTTTGATTGGTATCTAAAAAATATATATCCAGATTTGTTTATACCAGGAGAAGCCTTATATTCTGGAGAGGTGAGTTAAATAGCTTATTTACTTTTTTTGCAGTATAATTGTTTGGTATTTTTAACATCTTTAAAGCTCCCTTCAATCTTAACCTTTAAGGGCCTGGACAAGAGTCTAGAATTTCCATCATTCCACAGTCTCTATAAGTCTAATGGCTTTGCATTGATTTCTAGTTAAGTCTTGGCTGCCTTCACAGGCAGCCAAGACTTGACTAAAAAACACTGCCTATGTTATTTGTCTAATGTCGGCGGGACTTCCTCATGATGACCTGTTAAGGGCACCTGTTGTGAGGTCGGAAATGTCAGAAATAGGCCTTGAAGGGTTAAGAGAAAATATCTTGTCAATAATCCTATGTAGCTTTGGAAATATCAGAGAGTATAAGGCCCGATAGAGTAGAGCTTCTGTTTCTCAGGCCACTTTTTTGTAAAATTACATGTACGTGGGCAGTTTTTATTTTATTTTATATTTTTGTAATTATTCTTTTTCACCAAAAGTTCATGTTCTTGGTTTGTTTTATGTTTTAGGCCTCATAATCTACAGAATAGCATGGGTAGTGGTGTATTTCATCCCGTGAGTGCAAGAAGGCTTTGCAGTGCTAAAGCACTACAAAGCTTTAATGCACTCAACGGACAAATTTATCAATTTTATTAACTTGAGTAATAATATAAACCATTTAATTTTTTTTTTTTCAAGTTTGCATTGGTTATTAAAGTGAACATGCAGCAGCCAAAAGGACCACGTGGGAGGGCCTGAGAAACAGATTTTTAATTTTGTTTGTTTGATATAGATCACTTAATTCATTGAACAAAATATAAAGGATTTTGGTTTTAATTCTCAGGGTTCCCACAGTCAGTGTTTTTAACCCTTTACCCTATTCAATGGTTATCAGAATTTATTTTAATTATTGTTTTTTCAAATGTTTCCAAAAGTTTCAACAAAACCATATTATGGGACTACCTCATTGGAACTAGCTTAACAAGCTCATTTCAATTAGGCATCACTTGATATGGTTATGTTGAAATTTTTTGAAATTTTTTTTTTTTTTAAATCCTTTATTTGCAAATTACTTTGGTGTGGCCGATTTGTTACATAAAAGGCTCCCCATAGGGCCCAAATTTTAACTTAGTGCGATATGAAGAATAATCCTTACAAATCTTCTTCAGATCCATCAGTCAGAATCTTTTGATATTTTGTATACAGAATCTTGAGGGAGGTCAGATCAAAATTTATTCCAACGATGTCCCTGTTAATTTTTGGGCTCACTATTCAAGCCAGAATTTTAACTTAGTCCAATATGAGGAATAATCTTTAAAACTTTTTTTCTCCAGAACCACTGGTCAGAATGTTTTGATATATGTTATGCAGAATCCTTGAAAGGATTGGATTCAAGTAGGGACCTACGAAATTGCCAATTTTGATCGAATCGATTATCAAATCAAATTGGATAAAATTAATTGAATTTTGAATCACTTTAATGAATACATCATCAAAAGAAAAGTTTTTTTTTTCTAAAATAATACCCCGATTATTAAAAGACACACAGTTATGTAGAGTGCATTTTCGCCTCACCACTTTCCACACTATAAACAGAGATATAAACCAAAATACTAGCTATTGACAGAAACTATTCAAATTGTTGACTTTGTAGCTTCAAAACTCCAGCAATAAACATTTTTAGCTTAACTTGACAAAGTCAAGATAAGCTATTTTCATCACGTGTGTGGAAGTCTGTTAGTCTGTCAGTGTCACATGTGAGACTGTCAGTCTCTTAGTCTGTTCACATTTTCCTTTAGCACAGGCTACACCCCGTAGTTCTTGTCCGATCATCACAAAATTTCATATGCAGGTTTGAGGTCATATCTAGATGAGAATGTCCCCTTTTGGTTATGATCGGTCAACCATGATGGCTGCCCGAGCCCAAAACCTTTAGCACAGTCTACAGGTCATATTTAAGAAGGGATTTCATTGTAACTTGGTTGGATGACTCTGTATAATGTCTAGATGAGAACACCCGCTTTTGGTCATGATTGTTCAACCGTGATGGCTTCCCGAGCCCCAAATCCAAAAACCGTTAGCACAAACTACAGGTCGTATTTATGAAAGGATTTTAATGTAACTTGGTAGGATGACTCAGTATAACGTCCAGATGAGGATGTCCCCTTTTGGTCGTGATGGGGCAACCGTGATGGCTACACAGGCCCGAAGCCTGACAACCTTTAGCACAGTCTACAGGCTGTATGTATGAAGGGATTTCATTGTAACTTGATAGGATGGCTCATTTTGGAATAATTTCTCTGTAACTTGGTAACTTTCATTGACATACATTAACTGTGAGGGCCACATTAACCCACCCCTCAATTCTTTAAGACAGTCTAGACCTCAAATTAAGTGTATTGAAGCATAGCATACAGGGAACAGAAATTAACATATTCTCAATTCTCACAATTCTTGTCGTATTTTATAATCCTTTCATAAACATTGAACATTATCCTTTTCATCAAACACAACACATGGTCAAGTTAAGCTACAGTGTCATTGACGCTTTCATTAAATGAATCCTGACTGATACCTCACTTTTATCACATGTTTTCTTGGAAAAAAACTCTGTTTCAAATCAGATCAACTCCATTCGGTCGTGAAGCCATTTGTTTTAAATAAAAATGCAAAATGACTAAAACGAAATGATAATTCAATGCCAAATGGAGTCAATCTGCTTGTAAATTAAAGCCTGCTCTACTTCTGTTAATATAATAATCAGTGGTATTCTTTTAGAAAACTGTTGCTTTTGACGATTCATCCAGTAACTAATCGAACAGAACAATACTCAATATAAAATAATGTGATCATGTTGTGGAACAAATCATTTATTGAAATTGAACAGCTGAATAACTTTTCAAACTTCAAAACTTGAAATTTTTATAGATGGTCATTGGTCAAAATGCACTATAAGTTGAAATGAACAGCTGTAGTGGTAACAATGTTTGTAGCGATGTAGTTACAACTGTTGTACAGTTGTAGCTACATCACTACAAACACTGTTACCACTACAAGTCATTTGCATTTCTACTCAGAACAATACTCAATATAAAATAATGTGATCAATTACAATCTGTAAACATTCACGGTTATGGTCGAAGTATATTCGAAAATATTTGAATTTCCAGATTTCACACTTTGTGTATCTAGTACATTTCCCAATGTCTGTATTGTATTGTGTAACGTTGAATGTGCATAGTGATCATGGTATAAATAGTTGAAACATGTTTTGTGTTATTCTCCAAATTGCTTTTCACAAGTCATTTATGGGGGAGGGGGTGGGGGAGGGGGTTCGAGTTATGTTAACTCCAAGCACTCTGGTCGCATTTCAAAATGTTCATCATTGACTCCATATTGCCTATGCAGCATGAACAATTTAACAAATTATATCTTGTTTGACAGAGCTCTATGAGCTCTGTCCAACAAGATATAATTTTTAGCTCATCTTGACAAAGTCAAGCTGAGCTGATCTCATCAATCTCCATCTGTCATCCGGCATTCATTGTCAATCAACACCCTGTTTTGGTCTTCTTCTCTAAAACTACTGGGTCAATTCAAGTGAAAGCTTGTGTGAGTGATGGTCCCGAAGGGGCATTGCATTTTTGTTCAACTCAACATGCCCAGCCCCATAGGGAGGGAGTGGGGGAAAATGCTCCAAAATATTTTTAAAATCTTTTTCTCATAAACCAGTGGATACAGTGACTTGATATTTGTTATGGAGCTTTCTTTTGAGGTGTAAAATCAAGTTTGTTCAAACGAAATTCGTGAAGCAATATTTGGCTTTGTAATAGGAGGGGTAATATTTTTGGCCCCACCCAAAATTTCTATATTTTTATACTGTACCAATGACCCAGACATAGCTGGTGCTAACTCTTAAAATATAGGGCCAAACACAAATTTTGCCCCCCAATCCCCAAAATTTGCATCTAAAACCAAAGAAAACATGTCCTGAATGGCCCTCCACACTTCACCTCTACTGCGCATGCGCAGTGTCAAGGACGTTCCAAAATTGGCGCCATTAATCATTCTTAGTTTGGCCCTTCATCAGTTAACATCTGACTGATCTTTGTGCTTGTAAATCTCAGTTTAAATGATGCCAGACACATAAATATTATTGAAATGGTGATTCTAAGGAGGATATAGAAGGAGGAGAGGAAAAATGTGTGACAGAATATTATCAGGGCTGTAACTTAAAATTTTTTTAATGAAATTATGTTAAGTTAACCTATTTTTGAGGCAGCGGCCATTTTGTTGTCATTCTTGTTATTTAGTTACACTGATTTTTAAGTGTTTTCCTCTCTCCAATTCCTTTAAGTCCCCTCTTGCTATTCTCCCATGCTTTTGGCATATTTTCTGTAATTATTATTACTAAAATTTCTTGGGAGTTTTAGCTGAATAACAGAATGAATTCTGTTCTTTTCCCTATGTTTACGTCTTCACCTATGGGTGGTTAGGCGTTGTGTTCTGCATCTACCATCTGATGTTCTGCAGTTTCTTCCCTGGAAGTCTCTGTTTTGCATCAGATAGTGTATTTTTGGTAACTGATTTCGGGCCTGGGTGCCTGGAGTCTTATTAGCTCAACTTTGACGAAGTCAAATTTGAGCTATTGTCATGGCCCGTCGTCTGTCTGTCCGTCTGTCCGTACGTCAACAATTGGCTATGGCTCGGGCTAGAGGTCGTATTTATGAACCGATCTTTACGAAACTTCTTGTGTACCTTTGTTATGACCCTGGGACGGGAACGAGTGTTTTTAGGTGTGGTCTGAAATTCAAGATGGCTGCCAGCGGCCATTTTGTACCGATGATGCAAAAATCAGTTTTTTGTACAGAACTTCTGTATGAAAGTTCTGATTTGAATAAAGTTTTGTATAAATGTTTAGTACCATGGGATACATCACATATAATACGGGTTTTTTTCTCGTGCGTAAATTATGCAAGTTAGACTGACTTTGATTTATTTAGTGTTACTTTCAGAGCTGTAAGTGCCAAGCTGCTATGGCTTGGGCTAGAGGCCGTATTTATGAACCAATCTTTACGAAACTTCTTGGGTACCTTTGTTATGACCCTGGGATGGGAACGAGTGTTTTTGGGTGTGGTCCGAAATTCAAGATGGCTGCCAGTGGCCATTTTGTACCGATGATGCAAAAATCAGTTTTTTGTACAGAACTTCTGTATGAAAGTTCTGATTTGAATAAAGTTTTGTATAAATGTATAGTACAATGGGATACATCACATATAATACGGGTTTTTTTCTCGTGCGTAAATTATGCAAATTAGACTAACTTTGATTTATTTAGTGTTACTTTCAGAGCTGTAAGTGCCAAGCTGCTATGGCTCGGGCTAGAGGCCGTATTTATGAACCAATCTTTACGAAACTTCTTGGGTACCTTTGTTATGACCGTGGGACGAGAACGAGTGTTTTTGGGTGCAGTCCCAAATTCCAGATGGCTGCCAGCAGCCATTTTGTACCGACGATGCCGAAATCTGTTTTTTGTACAGAACTTCCATATGAAAGCTCTGATTTGAATAATTTTTTGTATGAATGTTTAGTACCATGGGATACATTACATATATTACAGAGTTTTTCTCGTGAATAAATTATGCAAATTAGGGGTCCGGGTGGGACTTAGAAAATTTTGGACCAAAATCCGGAAATTAGTTTTTTGTGTTTTGATGCATTTTTTACAGGTTTTTTTCTTGTGCGTAAATTATGCAAATTAGGCTAACTTTGATTTATTTAGTGTTACTTTCAGCACTGTGAGTGCAAATCCCAATAAGGCTCGGGCTAGAGGCGGTATTTATGAACCGATCTTCACGAAACTTCTTGGGTACCTTTGTTATCACTGTGGGACGAGAAGGAGTGTTTTTGGGTCCAGTCTGAAATTCAAGATGGCCGCTAGCAGCCATTTTGTTCAAAATTAAGTGCAATCAGATTTTTGCGCAGAACTTCCAAATGAAAGATCTGATTTGAATAAATTTTTGTATGAATGTTTAGTACCATGGGATACATTACATATAATACAGAGTTTTTCTCGTGAATAAATTATGCAAATTAGGGGTCCGGGTGGGACTTAGAAAATTTTGGACCAAAATCTGGAAATTAGTTTTTTGTGTTTTGATGCATTTTGGTCAATTTTAAGAAGAAGAAGAAAAAATTTTAGTCTGAAAATATTTTGTTTGGGACTGAAAATTTCCACACAAAAATAATAATCTACAATGATTGGTCTTAATCTGTAGTCCATTACAGTCACCTTGTAATTCTTTTATTATTGTTGACTGGGCCAAAACAAATACTAATTCCTGTCATATTCATTATTCAGTTGTCTTGGTCACAGCAAGTACTAATTCCTGTCATATCCAAGTTGAGCTACAGACTCATTCATTTTAGTGTTTTTACACTTATTGTTTACATTTACAACAGCCCTCTGTGTGAGGGGGGATTTCTTGAAAATAATATCTTGATGTTAATTTAATCATAACTAGATACATTATTATTGTTCGTAAGTGTTGCATAAATTGTTTAAAATATTTTAAAATTTTTTGTCCACACTTAGGCTTGGGATCCATTGGGGCTCAACGTTACTTTTCAGAAACTTGGGCTGTTCTGAAAAAATATTTTTTCAAAATATTTTGATTTCAATTATTTTTTCTATGTTAATGGATCATATTATTATGTATTTTGATTGTCAGGGGTTGGTGCGAGTACCAGGACTTTGTTTTCTTTTCACATTGAAAGGATTTTGATCAATTGTAATAAGAGGAAGTCTTCCTCTGACTTTTATAATCATTCTATATGTAGTCAGTGTACACTCGCACTAACTCCTGTTCTGTATCTGATAATTTCGATGACAACATGGGAAGCGTATGTCACGGTATGTTAGTGGGGAAAAAACATTCCGGTCCTTTCCCCACAGGGTCACTCTACTTTATCAAACTCTATTTCAGACGATCAAGATTAGGGTGATGTATCCGTGATGTCTTCCAACAGTGTGCCTCCGTCGTCACAATTAATGAAGGGTTAGCGGAAAAGTGCTCATGTAAATACGCCAGTTGCCTAAGAGGACCCTAGTAGGTTCGACGGCCTTTGACGTCCGCTAGCTCGCCCGGTGTAGCGTCCATTCATCGAATGGTTCGGCAGCCGGGTTCGTCCGTTGCGGTCTAGAAGGAGTTTTGGGGTGATGCGAGCACTATAAATCAACCAAATGCATACCCAGTGACGGCGGATTAGAGGGAGAACGGAGGAAGCCTTTTAGTCCGGTTCCTAGCTCGTTCAGGTCCATCCGGACGGCGAGCGAGAGAGGCCCCTCTCTCGTACAACAACATCTGGCCCCAGATGTTGTGGTACAAAATGTTTCGCATTCGGAGCAGACGTCCGCCGCTTGGGACGCTCCGACATATAGTCAGTCCGGAGAGACTGTCAATAAGGCTTCCTCATTCTCATGGTAGCGCACACGACCGCTCTTGGCTACGTGACCTCGGATATCCAGTCAGCTTCGCCAGTCAGAGAATCATCGGCGACCAGGTCACACCATCTGGTAGCCAGGGACATGAGGCCTGCAGACTCTGGACGTTCGCATAGGAAAGTGTGCGGGAGTCAACGTACACGGAGCTTCCGGCGGCAATGCATCGTAAGACCGCTACTGCACAGGCCTCGGGGAGGGACGTGCTATCCTAAATAGCACAGCTTATCGCAGCATCCCAGCAACAACTGAATCTGTCGCACAATGTTTTATCCGACGATGCTGGGCCGGGATGCTCCGCGGAAGCGGGTACGGACGTCCGAAAATTTCATCCGGTCTGACGGGATACCGAAAGGGATTCGGAGGATTTCGAGCTTTCCCTTTCGGAACAACATATGCTGTTGTGTATGTCATCTGACTTGATCTTCTACAGGTTCTTTCGTCGGACCAGAATGCTGCGATGCAGGATAAGAAACTGATAGCGTCGGTGGACTTGGAAATTTTTGGTTCGGTTCAGGGACATCGTCCCTCAGTTCCGACATAGTCCAATAATGTCACACAAACTTTCGAATTATTGAACGACGCTATATATTTATTATTATATGCTTGCTATTACCAAGCATTTCTGGTTTCTTTTCGCAAAGTTACGGAGATGTCTTTCAAAAGTGTGCCTCTGTCGTCATAGTTAATGAAGAGCTAGCGGCATTAAGTGCTCATGGAATATGTCTATCGCCTAAGAGGTCCCTTGTAGGATCGACGGAGTGACATTCGCTAGCTCACCCGGTGTCGCGTACATTCATCGAATGGTTCGGCAGCCGGGTTCGTCCCTTGCGATCTAGGAAGGAGATTTGGGTGATGCAAGCACTATAATAACTTTAGTACTCACCCAGTGACGGCGGATTGAGGACAGATCGGAGGAAGCCTGTTAGTCCGGTTCCTGGCTTGTCCAGGTCCGTCCGGGCTGTGAGCGAGAGAGGTCCCTCTCTCGTCCAACAACATAGGGGACCGCATGTTGTGGTTCAGATATTTTACATTCGGAGCATATGTCCGTCGCTCGGGACGCTCCGTTATATTGACAGTCCGAGAGACTGTCGATAATGCTTCCTCATCCTCACAGCAGTGCACACGACCGCACATTGGCTACGTGACCTCGAGTATCCGATCAGTTTCGTCATTCAGTGATTCCACGGCAAACAGGTCACGCCATCCGGTAGCCAAGGGACACGAGGCCTATACACTCCGTTCGCTCGCATAATAGTAGTATGCACGGGGTAACGATCACGGAGCTTCCAGCGGCAATGCATCGTAGGACCGCATCTCCACAGGCCTCAGTGACGGACGTGCTATCCGAGTTAGCACAGTTTTTTCGCAGCATCCCAGCAATCGACAGTTTCTCGGTCGAATCAGGAATTATCCGACGGCGCTGGGTCGGTGCGGTCCGCGGTTGCATCAGGTTCGGACACGGAATTTTGGATCGGTTCAGGGACATTGTCCCTGACTTACCGACACAGTCCAATAATGTCATTAGAACATGTGTATTATTTATCGACGCTATATATATATAAGCCTGCTACCAAGCATGATAGTTTAGTTTCTTGTCCGCAATGCTCATTTCTGCCTTTTATCATTTATAGGAATAATTTATTTTGGCAGAACAGGGCATACCGAGAGTTCATATGCGTCTAGACGGCGTGGTTAAAGACTGGAAATAATCTTTTTTGCCGTCTATGTCTTTTCCAACCACAATGTTGGAAACGACAATGATGTCTAATAGACTTAACTTAGACGCTTTATCATACGTAATCCACCTTACTGAGGCGTTATCATTACGTCTTCAACAGAAAGAATTCCGGGATATGATCCTCAATGTGATTTCTTTTGAGGGCAGTAGTTTGTTCACGTATAACTCTGCCCTTCAGTGGCTACTTGGAGTTGGTTAGACGTGACGCAGCCCTAGCTACATCCACGCGCGTGGATAGTAAGGTGAAGAACTCTCTCAGAGTCGCTTTGTTCTCGGAGAAGCTTCTCTTCGACGGCAATTTTTCAGCAATCCATGAATTGCTCGATTTACACGTTCTCTTGTCTATCTAGTGTAGCAAGAGATTCAGACTGGGGCAAACATTCGGTGGTTGACTCAGAGAGTGCCACTGCAGTTGCCAGATCCGAGTTTTATAATTATGACGGTTGCCAGTCAAACAGGTTGGGATATAATATTGATCCCAACGGATTCGAAGTGCCAGGGTCTTTGGGTTCCGCAGTCTCTAAGCAAGCACTTATCTTCCACGGAATAATGTTTTTTTAGGCTTGCTTTATGTCATTGGATGAACATTATTCAGAAACGCATGCCCAAATCCTGTCCGTTAATACAACAGTAGTGGCGTATCTCCGGAACCAGGGAGGCACTCATTCGTTTTCGTTATTCAGTTTAATGGAAAGAATCCTTCCGTTTGTTATAGTACACCAAGTTCTGCTTCGGTCCGTCATATTCCGGGTCGTCTGATTGTATTACCGGACTGCCTTTCACTTATGGGTCGCTTGTTGCCGTCAGAGTGGACTCTCAACAAACAAGTATTCAATCAGATTTGCTATCAATGGGAGCGCCCAATGATAATTTATTTACGACACAACTTGCTAATCAATTGCAGACGTATGTGTTTACATGTCAGGATCTCTGAGCTTATGTTGTTAACGCTCTATTGATCTAATAGGACGGAATGATAGGATATGCGTATCCTCCTGCGCTGTTGTTTCAGCAAGTATTGCTAAGATAAACAACCACAATACATTTCTGTTGATAGCATCTCTGTCTTCACAGAGACCGTGGATAAATTTACTCTGATGTCTACTGTGGGACTTAACGCGAAATCTTCCTCCATGAGAGGATCTTTTTTCGCTGAGTAAAATCGTATCATCTTTATCACAACCCGCAAGGTCTCAACCTTCACGTATTCCATTGTGTGGTCCTTATTGCATTGTAAGCATTGTACTGGACGAGCTTTGGACGCGATTTCTTACTATAGGAGAACCTCTTCTTTGCTATACTATGCGGCTAAAGTGGAGGCTCTTCCGTCGTTGGTTAGGGATCACTATGTTGATATTGTTTATCCCTCCATACTAGTCATTGCAACTTTTAAGGTTATAGGTTTATGTTACCTCATACCTATGCACTCTATGATAGTTTACAATTGAGTCTTATGTCTCTTTATCTAAGTCAGTTAGTAACTTTTCGATAAATAGACTTAGAATCATTAGATTAAATTTCTATACGGAATTTAACTTCGGTTCTTATTTAGCTAAGTAATCATTTGAGCCTCTGGAAACAGTAGTTTTCAAATTCTGACCTTTTAGACAGTAATTCTGTTGGCTTCTCTTTTACTGAAGAGTCAGTGAGTTTCATGCACTATCGGTGGATGATTTTCACTTTCGTAGTTTCGGAATCACTACTTCCTTTACTATTTAGGTTGGATTTTTGCATAAGAGTCAGGCTCCTAATAAATATCCGGAACCTATTGTTATTAAGGTCCTTCCGTCTTCGTACGGGCATAGGCCTTTACTCTGTCCGGTTAGAGTTTATGTATTTATAAACAGATATCTGTTTATTACTATGGGCGTAAGCTTCTTCTGTCTTTGATGCCTAATAGAAGGACATTACGCTCCATTCTATTGCTAATGGATTCAATTAACTATCGATACTGCTTATGGTATATCATTGACTCAGCAGTTGTGTTTGAGATTTTGGCTCATGAAGTAAGAGTTCTTCTACATCTCGGGCTTACATTAATCGTGTCGCTATTATAGTTTTTTGAAGGCTGCTCATTGCACTCAGCCATCCACATTCATGAATTTTTATCTCAGAAATATCGAGTCCATTTCTGGAGGCCTCTATTGTTAGGTCTATTATCTACTGCTCAGAATGTCATTCACTTAACAGTTGCTACTATAGCTAGGTAGGCTGTCTGTTTCGGCAGTGACTCCGTTCTGCTGCCCTCTTCGCTCTGGGCTATTTGACCCAGGGCAAGAAAAAGGAGGGTGTTCCCTTGGGTCACCTGTTTTACTATGAAAACAAGGGGATACCTCCTCCGGAGTTAGTAATTCTGAGCTATTATTGGGATGGTTGTTTAGTGAGAAGTTTATGTTTTAAAAATTCATTCAGGTCTTAGTTTTTAAAGTATAGCTTTTGAATATACCACGTGTCAACGGACATTATTATACAATCCTCAGACACTTTTAAGGAGTATAAAGAGTCTCTATTCTCTAGACTTACTTTATTTATTGGCTTACTTTAAAAATTTTTAGTATAAGGATTATACTAGATATTAATAGAGTACATGGATGTATGATGCTTAATTTTGGAAGGTGTTGTATCTTTCTAATTTATCATAAATAAGAAAGATACATGTAAGGCCTAATACTTCTTTTTCCCTAGAGGGGATGACTCTATTTTATATAATTGAGCGTATTCCAACTTGCTCTATGTCCTTGGCCCTCCAGCCTTTTTACTATTCAGCTATGTCTGGGTCATTGGTACAGTATAAAAATGTTAAAAAATTTATAGTAATTTATATATTTTTTATACTTACCAATGACCCAGACGGGGATGGCCCTCCCAGGAGTTGGGAACTCATACCTCCCCACTGAGTACATAGCGCTTACCAGGCACTGGTTATAAGAATGATTAATGTATCCAATTTTGGAACGTCCTTGACACTGCGCATGCGCAGTAGAGGTGAAGTGTGGAGGGCCATTCAGGACATGTTTTCTTTGGTTTTAGATGCAAATTTTGGGGATTGGGGGGCAAAATTTGTGTTTGGCCCTATATTTTAAGAGTTAGCACCAGCTATGTCTGGGTCATTGGTAAGTATAAAAAATATATAAATTACTATAAATTTTTTAACTTTCTGAACCGATTGGCCAATTTAAACTAAATTTGGTATGTGGTATCATTGGGTCATAAGCACTTAACTTGTGCAAAAATAAAAATTCCCATTTCCCCATGGGAATCTTGGGAGCTAAAAATAGAAATATTTTCAAATACCCATATTTGCCAAACCACAGGGAACAGAGAGCTGTTATTTGGTATGAAGCATCCTTAGGACCAGTAGAATTGACTGGTGAAAAAAAATTGCCGTCAGTTATGTTAGGGTGTTCAGTTGTGGGCATCGAAAAAATCCTGAGTCCGCATATTTGCAAAAATTAAAAAAAATCTTTTCTCCGGAACCAGTCATCAAAATCTTTTGATATTCGGTATACAGCATTCATAGGGGGTTCAGATACAAGTTTGTTAAAATAAAGCCCATTGGTTCATATTTGGGCTCAATACAGGAGCCCAAATTTTTAACTTAGGGTAATATGGGGAATATTAAAAATCTTCTCCTTCAGAACCACCAGTCAGAATCTTTTAATGTTTGGTATACATCATTGTTATGAGGGTCAGATTCAAGATAGTTCAAACCAAGTCCCTAGGTTAATATTTGGGTTTCCTATGGAAGCCCAAATTTTAACTTAGTTCAATATGGGGGATAATTTTTAAAAATCTTTTTCTTCAGATCCACCATTCACAATGCTTTCATGTTTGGTATGCAACATCTCTAGGGGGGTCAGATTCAACTTTGTTCAAATTGGATCCCTAGGTATATATTTATAGTAGCCCAAATTTTAACTTTTGATATTCGGTATACAGCATTCATAGGGGGGTCAGATACAAGTTTGTTAAAATAAAGCCCATTGGTTCATATTTAGGCTCAATACAGGAGCCCAAATTTTTAACTTAGGGTAATATGGGGAATATTCTTCTAAAATCTTCTTCTTCAGAACCGCCAGTCAGAATCTTTTAATGTTTGGTATACATCATCGTTATGAAGGTCAGATTCATGATTGTTCAAACGAAGTCCCTAGGTTAATATTTGGACTTCCTATGGTGCAATATGGGGGATAATTTTTAAAAAATCTTCTTCAGATCCACCATTCAAAATGCTTTCATGTTTGGTATGCAACATCTCTTGGGGGAGGGGGGGGGGGGGGGGCAGATTCAGATTCAAGTTTGTTCAAATCGGATCCCTAGGTATATATTTGGGCTCCCTATTCTGCTCCGTATGGTAGCCCAAAATTTAACTTAGTGCAATATGAGGAAATTTCTTTAAAAGTCTTCTTCAGATCCACCTGTCAGAATGCTTTCATATTTGATATACATCATCTCTAGGAGAGTCAGATTCAAGTTTGTTCAATTCGAGTGCCTGGGTTAATATTTGGGCTCCATATGGGAACCTGAAATTTAACTTGGTACAATATGAGGGAATTTCTTTGAAAATCTTCTTCTTCAGATCCACTAGTCAGAATGCTTTTATATTTGGTATACAACATCTCTAAGGGGGGCAGATTCAAGTTTGTTCAATTCGGATCCTTAGGTTAATATTTTGGTAGTCCAAATTTTAACTTAGTGCAATATGAAGAAATTTCTTCAAAATTTCTCTTCTTCAGATCCAACCTGTCAGAATGCTTTCATATATGGTACACAACATCTCTAGGGAAGTCAGATTCAACTTTGTTCAAATCGAGAGCCTGGGTTAATATTTGGGCTCCCTAGCCGGAATTGGCCATGTAGCTGAAGAATTATAAAATTTTGTATTCAGTACCCTCTAGAGGTGTGTAACTAAGATTAATCCACATAGGTTGTATCAAGGGGCTTCATAGGGGAACTTGACATTTTACATTATGATCAACTGAAGAAAAGGCATGATGCCCGCATTATTTTTGTCACTCCTGAGGGTCTCAAGGATTGACAGTGTATCCTATGGAGATGGATTTCTTAATGTAAACTCATTCTTTCTTGGACTCTATTTATATTGTGTTCTGTTCAAGATGAGCACTTCAGGCCCCATGGAGCCTCTTGTTTAAATTCTCAGTTGCATTGTGGGAAAAATTCACTGCTGAAATCTTGGGTATTTTGACATCAGAGTGCAAAGGGTTAACAGTCAAGATCTATAGTTTCGCAACGGATAGCGTGCATCCAGGTGCTCAGGCATTTCAGCATCCTCACACTTTTAGCGCAATAACTTGAACAAGCGTTCTCTGATTTGACTAATATTTCTTTAGGTCTTTTGCAATAATATCTCTAGTGAGTTTGAAAACTGACCCAGCCCCATTTTTTGTTGCAGAGTTATGGACCTTAATTAGTAAATTTTTACGAATTTTGAGCTCGTTGGCACAATAACTTGAATAAAAATTCCCCGATTTGACTAATATTTGCCATACAGGTCTTTTGCAATAATATCTCAAGCAGGTTGAAAACTGGCCCGTCCCAATTTTTTGTTACAGATTTATGGGCCTAAATTAAATAATTTTTACAAATTCTGAACTTTTAGCATTATAACTTGAACAAAAGTTTCAGATTTGACAACCGGTATATGATTGATAACCGGGTTATGGACATGCAACACTCTCCTATTGCCACCACAACTCTAGCCTGCATCTCTGATGTGCACCTTTTGTTTTATTCTTTGCTTAACAAATAGTAGAGAGGATAATCTGTCTGTCCATCCAGCTATCTGTCTGGATCCCTATCTCAGCAATGAATGGATGAATTTCAACAAAAATCAGTATGCAGTTAGGCGGTATGCAAGGGTGGGTGTGTGCACTAGGCCATGGTCCTGCTTCTTGTTTGTTTTTCAGCATATCTCATTCAGTTTAAAAGAGACCATACCCAGTTGGAATTTTTTTCATACATATACTTGTTGAATTTAGCAGGGGATAGTTTTTACTGAATTGTTGTTCAAAGGGGTAAAAATATATTACTTTTGTTGCATTTAAAAGAAAATAAGAAAAAAATCTTTGAATTCACCCTTATATTAACAATATCCCTACACCTCCATCAATAATAATAGACAATTATGTTTGTTGACGACAGATTCGTAGCAAAGCTAAACCTATGTGTGTAGATTCTCCAGTTGAAAGTCAAGATTATAACCAACCTGTGAAAATGTGGCCTTGTCACAATCAAGGTGGAAATCAGGTATTGTATTTATAGTATGTATAAAATGCATGTATCTGTACCTTGTATGAACTGAAGTAACCTTGTCTGATGATAGAATTTGTTTGTAATTGAATGGGTATGGGAATCACATGTAACAAGAATGCTTTAGACTAGTATAAACACCCTCAACTGTTGTGTTTCATCTGTAGGCGTTTATGTTGCAAGTGTTAACTTAATATGTCCAAAATGTTAGAGGTATATTTATTTAGCTGTTAACCAGGCTTGAAATATTATAGAAAAGTTGATACCATTAATCTCATTACTTGTTAATTGAATAAATCTGTTAATTGAATTGTGAAACACCAAATCATTTATCATACTTCTAGTCGTAGTGGAAATTTGACCTGTTAACTGATAGAGTGTTACTTTTTAGCTCACCTGGCTGAAAGTTAGTGGGAATTATTCCTTCACTTGGCATCCGGCATCCGTCGTATATCATTCATCAACCATTAACTTTTAAACCTTGTCTCCTTCAAAACCACTGGGCCAAATTCAAACATATATGCACAGACCCTCTTTGGAGTATACACTTTCTACTTTGTTCAAATGAAGTCGCTGCCATCTTTGGGCTGTGGTTAATGCCCCAAAAGCTTAAAAATCTTCTTCTCATGAACCACCAGAGAGAATGCCTTGATATCTGCTTTGGAACTTCCTTTCATGGTGAAGATTAAAGTTTGTACAAGGAAAGTTTGTAGGTCAATATTTGGGCTCTCTGTTGGTTTCGTGCCCATTTTAGGCTCTACCCAAAATTTGTATTTCAAGAACCGATGGGCTGATTTGAACCAGATTTTGCATGTAGTATCATTGGGTCATAAGTACATGAATGCTGCCCGAAAAAATAATTTCCACAGCCCTGTCGGAACCCCAGAAGCTAGTAATAGAAAAATATTCAAATGCCAATATTTCAAAAACTGCACTGATCAGAATATTGTTTTTGGTATGCAGTTTCCTAAGGGTCAGTGGAATCAGCTGGATGCAAAAAATTGCTATCGGTTTTATCATGGTGTGCCGTAAGGAAAGGTCCATTTTAACACTGTTGGCCTAGTGGAAAATGCTGAGTCATCATCTGTCTGGGAGCGCGGTGGCACAGTAGGTAGAGGTGCAGGCTGCAAGCCGAGAGGTCCTCGGTTCGAATCCCACCTGCGGCAACCGCGTTGTGTCCTTGGGCAAGACACTTCATCTCCATTGTCCGCGTGGGGGCACGATGACGCTGTGTACTAAGGCGTACTGCACGTCGATGGTACGCATGTCTTCAACCAATCTAACCCTGTGCCTGTGCTGCAGTGCGGAGTTACGATGTTGGGGAGCTGGCAGCTGCTCGTCGTTGCTCGGTGGTTCTCTCCGGGTACTCTGGCTTCCTCCACCCGTAAAACTGTCACGGTCATGATTAGCCATTGTGCATAAATATGTGACCTTAAACATCAATAAATAAATTAATAAATACATCATCTGTCTTGTGCTTCCTCAACAAAGTATTCTTCTTCAGAACCTTTGGGCCACATCTAATCTAATTTGGTACAGAACATCTTGGTGGAGTTTACTCTTCTGATTTTTCCCCAACATGTTACTATTCCCCTTGGGGTGGGGTTAATGCCTTATAAGCCAAAAATGCTTTAAAAATCATCTTCCCAAAAGCCACTTGCAATAATGCTTAGATTTCTGGTATGAAACTTACTTTAGCAATGCACAAGCCAGAAAATAAGCAGACTGTCATCTGCAAAATGAGGTCTCCAGACAGTGAATTTGGTGATGCTACCCTACACAGCAGGGTAGCATCACTAAATTTACCCTCTGTGAACCTCAATCTGAATCAGGGTCTTGAACCTAAACAAAAAGAGGAAACCAGACGATAAATTGGCCAATTGTATAGGATAGCATCAGCAAATTCACCTCTGGGGGCCTCATTTTGCAAATGACAGATTGCTTATTTTCAGGCTTGGTGATGCAGATTCATAAAAGTTTCTAT
>CM062288.1:193415508-193469277 GCA_031216915.1 Pictodentalium vernedei | reverse complement strand
AAATTTGCTTCCACTGTGTTTCTATAGTGTTTTAAATTGGACAAGAACTTTATCTCCGCCAACATGTATCGTACATGGAGATTTAATACCCGAATGTCTCATTTAAACACCTCGCCTGCGGGTCGGTATTTAAAAACCGACATCCGGGTATTAACTCTCCGCATACCATACATGCTGGCGGAGATAACGTATAATGGATCAAAAGAGTTCAGGGCATCTACTCTTTAGACTACGACTCATCGGTGTGAAACCACTCGCCAGGGTTTATTTATGCCCTGAAAATGGTTAATTCAGTACTTTACACAATCAGGAAGTAGGAGCTTGAAAAAATACTTGAATAACTAAAAGTGATCACTTTTTCGTCAAAAAAACAGTTTATGACGAGCTCACTCCAACGAGGAAGCAAAAGCTATCATTTAGAGGCGAAAATTGAAAACATAAAATTTAACTGGCGAGTTTTATAATTAGCACTGGCCGGGCATTATATTACTTTAGATAAAGGGTAAAATACCCCCCCCCCCCCCCTCCAGAAAACAACGACAACAGAAAAACAATCATTGTTAGTAACTGACCGATTAAAGTTAGTAGACAAATTCTACTTCAAAATTCTGAGTAATTTAAAACTGTCCTTTTCAAGTGCCCCTGAGATCATTTGACCATGTTGTACATCATAGTTTTGAGTATACTGTACTCCAGTTTATTGACTAGGTGTATATTTGCTTCCTTCTGAAGTTGGTTCTCCCAGTCAATAATCAACATTCCTTTCAGGAGTTCCCCACATGTAGCAACCGTCGCGTACAGGTCACTTTTTTCAGTGACTAGGTCCGGGTCTAAACCAACAGCTACAGCCAAAGGGTCGCACGTTCCCCACGAAGACAATTGGTCAACTCCGTTTGGATAAAGGAATGACATGAATTCTTGCATCAATTTCGCCTGCTCCGTTTGTATGGTGAACCATGATTTGGGCAGATCCTGAAATAAAATCTTCTTACTTTATAAGGTCAGTACATGTCTTATCATCGTGGCGCAAACAGACGTTGCGTTTGGAATGTTAGAGAAGCAGAACGTGCAAACTGATCCACGCAGGGCTGGGGAGCAGTCACCGTTTCAAACGTTAACGTGTTAAATTATTTTAACAAAGTTAAAAAATTTTTTAACTAAGTTATTAACGTTTAACTTTGAAGTTTGTTAGGATGCATCAGGAATGATTTTATACTCATCGTGACTCCTCTAATGTCATCTATTTTTTCGTCTCACTCAGTTAATTGGAACTGTGTCGCATTGTCGACCCTTTCATAGTCATATCGTGCGCAATTTCTTATATTATAGCCTCAACAGTCAACATTGCCGCACACACATATATATCAATTACATGAGCAAGATGACATGAGCGACGCAGAAACTAACAACGTCAATAAACATCTGTATGTAGCATTGCGTCATTATCTTGGGTTTTCCCTAGCCGAATCGCGCATGCCGATGACGTCGAATTTCGCGACATTTGCTGTGTGTGATGACGATTTATGTCATTAATTGTGAAAGTGAAAGTGGAGTCAATTCTACCATTTTCGCCATTCTAAGGATACGGCCGCAGCGATTGTCTTCTTGCATGAAAAAATCACTGAAAGTTAGACTTGACGATAACTCGAGAGAACTATATTAATCCTTTGAACATGACACGTCATAACGCCATTATATTGTAGGATGGCTGTTCAGTAAATGTGTGAGGTAGACAAATCAGTATTTTCAGCGTAAAAGGGTTAATAGTGTACGTAAGTTCAATCATATTCAAGATCAAATCAGCAAAAAGGGCCGGAATTGGTCTGTTATACTACAATTTTGTTCATTTTAACATTTAACGTCATTTAACACGTTAACGCAGAAATATTTAACATATTAACGTGTTAAGGGAAGTTTTAACTCCTCCCAGACCTAGATCCACGCAAAGGCGGCGGAAGCTCAAAAAAGTGAGGGCCACACCTTTCTGGGCACTTCAAAGGGGGTAGGATAGTTTTCTCGGGGGGCGGGGGGGGGGGGGGGGGTATTCTGTGCTTATTATAACTAGGTGCGAATTGTAACAGCATTGTATGCCTATTATGTTGTTGATTTTGGTAGAATAGACCACAATAAAATCGGAACACCATCAACATAATTCGGAATAAATCTATTCATCTTCTACTGGTAGTTTACAGTTACTTCCCCTGCATCACCAAGCAACATGTACTGGTGAGTAATGCTGTTATGTGTGTCATGCTTTATTTATTAGGCTTTTCCCTCTGGAAAAGACTCTTGTTTTTCTACGGATTATTAGGGTTTTCCCTCTGAAAAAGACTATTGTTTTTCTACGAATTATTATTATTTTTTTAGGGCTTTTCCCTCTGGAAAAGACTATTGTTTTTCTACGGATTATTATTTATTTTTTTTAGGCTTTTCCCTCTGGAAAAGACTATTGTTTTTCTACGGATTATTATTATTTTTTTTGGGGCTTTTCCCTCTGGAAAAGACTATTGTTTTTCTACGGATTATTATTTTTTTTTTTTTTAGGCTTTTCCCTCTGGAAAAGACTATTGTTTTTCTACGGATTATTATTTTTTTTTTTTTAGGCTTTTCCCTCCGGAAACGACTATTGTTTTTTCTACGGATTATTATTTTTTTTTTTAGCTTTTCCCTCTGGAAAAGACTATTGTTTTTCTACGGATTAATATTTTTTTTTTTTTGGGGGGGGGGGGGGGGGGGGGGGTGGGAGGGGGTTCCACACATTTTTGTCCGTTCGGTTAGGAAGCCATTTTCGAACCGATTTTCACAAAATTTTGCACACGCATAGAGGGGTCCAAACTCTAAAAATGTACCGAAGCGGAATTTTCGATTTAACCCTTATTTATTCAGAATTGGCAAAAAACTGCCAAAATTGGGGATTTATCGGCACTTTCTGGAAACACGTCTTGTAGATTTTTTTTAAAAATTCATCACTGCTTGACCTGCCTGTGACACATTTAATACACACGACATATCAGGCGATGCATATGGTAACCCTCCACAGGCTGCCAAACATCGAAATTTTGATGAAATGGGCCGGTTTCAGGCCCCCACAGCACACAAACGATGCACGAGAGGATGAACATAGCTGCCTTTATTGGAAGTGGAATTCACAGAGGATTATTTTTGTAAGTAATAAGGGTATTCAAAAAAAACCAAGCGTTAACCCGTTTTGGGCTGGTTAAACAGCAATACCCCTCAAAAGCTAAAAAATCATGTTTTCCATGGATTTCTCTAAACGCGTCTTGTAGATTTTCAAGAAAAATTTGTCACCTCCCGGGCCTTGGTGTGACAATAGAAGTTGCATGGACAAAATACTGCGGTGAGCATTTGTTAACCCTCCAGCGGCTGCTAAAAGTCAAAATTGTGATAAAATGGACTGTTTTATGGACGCTAACAGCACCCAATGGGTACGTCACAAAGAAAACTGCCTTCTTTTATCGAGCGCACAATCTATACGGAAACATTTTCGTAAGTAGTAAGGGTATTCAAAAGTCGAAGTTTCAACCCATTTTTGGGCAGGCTAAAGAGAAAGACCCCTTAAAATCATGAAATTCCCATTTTCTGTGGATTTCTCTAAAAACATCCTGTAGGTTTTCAAGAAAAATTGACCACTCGCAGGTTTTTGTGTGACATTACAAGCTGCATGGACAAACTATTCCGGTGAGCGTTTATTAACCCTCTACATGCTGCCAAGTACCGTAATTTTGTTGAAATGGGCTGTTTTCAGACACGCACAGCGCCCAACGTGTACCCGAGAAATAAACAATCTCTTTTGTTGGAAGTGGAATTCAAAGAGGACCATTTTTGTAAGTAATAAGGGTATTCAAAAACCAAGTGTTAATCCCTTGTGTGCTTGTTAATAGTGATACCCATCAAAAGCTTGAAAATTTATATTTTTCCCTGGATTTCTTTACAAACATCTGGTAGGGATTACAAGAGAAAATGGCCATTGATAGGTCTTGGGTGTCAAATTACCAGCTGATTGGATAAAGTATTCCGCTAAGCATTTATTAACCCTCCATGGGCCGCTAAATGTCAAAATTTAGAAAAAAATAGTCTGTTTTTGGGCACCAACAACATCAAATGGGAATGCAACAGAGAAACATATCTTCTTTTACCGGACGCAAAACTGACAGGGAAACATTTTTGTAAGTAGTAAGTGTATTCAAAAATCGAGGTCTTAACCCATTTTTGACTAGCTAAGGAGATATACCCCTTAAACGCCTAAAATTCCAGTTTTTTGTTGATTTCTCAAAAAAAAAATTTCAAGAAAAATTGACCATTCGCAGGTCTTGGAGTGACATTACAAGTTGCATGGACAAAATATTTCGGTAAGCATTTGTTAACCCTCCAGAGGCTGTCAGATATAGACATTTGGAGAAAATGGGCTGTTCTTGGGCAACCATAACACCAAATGTGTACCTGCGAGAAAAACATAACCTCCTTCATTGGAAGTGGAATTCACCGACGATCATTTTTGTAAGTAATGAAGGTATTCACAAAACCAAGCATTAACCTGTTCAGGGCTGGTTACAGAGCGATACCCCTCAAAAGGTTAAAAATTCATGTTATCCAAGTATTTCTCTAAAAACATCACGTAGATTTTCAAGAAAAAATGGCCATTCTCAGATCTTAGTATGACATTACAAGTTGCATGTACAAAATATTCCTGTAAGCATTTGTTAACCCCTATGCAGGTTCTCAAGCATCAATATGTGATAAAATGGGCTATGTTTGCGTACCCACAGCACCCGAAGTTGAGAGGAGAGATCAAAATAAGAGGAAGTAGAATTCACTGAGAATTATTTTTGGAAGTAATAAGAGTATTCAAAAACAACTTAACCCGTTTTGGGCTGGATAAACAATGATACCCATGAAAAGCTTAAAATTCATGTTCTCCCTGGATTTCTCTGAAAACATCTTGTAGATTTTAAAGACAAAATGGCCATTCGCAGTTCTTGGTGTGACATTATAAGTTGCATGAATAAATATTCCTGTGAGCATTTGTTAACCCTCTACAAGCTGCCAGACATCCATATTTTGGATACATTTCAGATAAAATAGACCATTTTCAAATAGACACAGCACTCAGTAGGTGTGTGTCAAACAAACATAACTCCTTTTGTCGGTCATTGACTCGTTGGACGACGATATTGATATTAACACTCTCCACCGTTAATGATGGTTTTTACCAAAACAATTTTTTTTATCAAACTGAGTCATTTGAGACTACTATACTCACCTTTCTCATAACATCAATGAAGGAACTTCAGTGAGACAGTTAAAAACAATTCATCAGACACAGTGGGGTCATGAAAAATCATGGAATCTCATCGGGAAAAGCCATGATTCTCCAGAATCATAAAGTCTAGTTTATTGTTTTTTTTGTTTTTTTTTCCACACATCTTGTCCGTACGATTCAGAAGCCATTTTCGAACCGATTTTCCCAAAATTTTGCACACGCATAGAGGGGCACAAAATCTAATGAAAGAGTCAATGACTCTGTAGCTCAACTTGGATATGACAGGAATTAGTACTTGCTGTGACAAAGACAACTGAATAATGAATATGACAGGAATTAGTATTTGTTTTGGCCCAGTTAACAATAATAAAAGAATTACAAGGTGACTGTAATGGACTATAGATTAAGACCAATCATTGTAGATTATTATTTTTGTGTGGAAATTTTCAGTCCCAAACAAAATATTTTCAGACTAAAATTTTTTCTTCTTCTTCTTAAAATTGACCAACATGCATCAAAACACAAAAAACTAATTTCCGGATTTTGGTCCAAACCCGGACCCCAAATTTTCAGTGTAAAAAAAATTTTTTTTTTTTTTGTCTTAAAATTGGCCAAAACGCATAAAAAACCAAAAAACTAATTTCCGGATTTTGGTCCAAAATTTTCTAAGTCCCACCCGGACCCCTAATTTGCATAATTTATTCACGAGAAAAACTCTGTATTATATGTAATGTATCCCATGGTACTAAACATTCATACAAAAATTTATTCAAATCAGATCTTTCATTTGGAAGTTCTGCGCAAAAATCTGATTGCACTTAATTTTGAACAAAATGGCTGCTAGCGGCCATCTTGAATTTCAGACTGGACCCAAAAACACTCCTTCTCGTCCCACAGTGATAACAAATGTACCCAAGAAGTTTCGTGAAGATCGGTTCATAAATACGGCCTCTAGCCCGAGCCGTATTGGGATTTGCACTCACAGTGCTGAAAGTAACACTAAATAAATCAAAGTTAGCCTAATTTGCATAATTTACGCACAAGAAAAAAACCTGTAATATATGTAATGTATCCCATGGTACTAAACATTCATACAAAAAATTATTCAAATCAGAGCTTTCATATGGAAGTTCTGTACAAAAAACAGATTTTGGCATCGTCGGTACAAAATGGCTGCTGGCAGCCATCTGGAATTTGGGACTGCACCCAAAAACACTCGTTCTCGTCCCACGGTCATAACAAAGGTACCCAAGAAGTTTCGTAAAGATTGGTTCATAAATACGGCCTCTAGCCCGAGCCATAGCAGCTTGGCACTTACAGCTCTGAAAGTAACACTAAATAAATCAAAGTTAGTTTAATTTTCATAATTTATGCACGAGAAAAAAACCCATATTATATGTGATGTATCCCATTGTACTATACATTTATACAAAACTTTATTCAAATCAGAACTTTCATACAGAACTTCTGTACAAAAAACTGATTTTTGCATCATCGGTACAAAATGGCCACCGGCAGCCATCTTGAATTTCGGACCACACCCAAAAACACTTGTTCCCGTCCCAGGGTCATAACAAAGGTACCCAAGAAGTTTCGTAAAGATTGGTTCATAAATACGGCCTCTAGCCCGAGCCATAGCAGCTTGGTACTTACAGCTCTGAAAGTAACACTAAATAAATCAAAGTCAGTCTAATTCGCATAATTTACGCACGAGAAAAAAACCCGTATTATATGTGATGTATCCCATGGTACTAAACATTTATACAAAACTTTATTCAAATCAGAACTTTCATACAGAAGTTCTGTGCAAAAAACTGATTTTTGCATCATCGGTACAAAATGGCCGCTGGCAGCCATCTTGAATTTCGGACCACACCTAAAAACACTCGTTCCCGTCCCAGGGTCATAACAAAGGTACACAAGAAGTTTCGTAAAGATCGGTTCATAAATACGACCTCTAGCCCGAGCCATAGCCAATTGTTGACGTACGGACAGACGGACGACGGACGACAGGCCATGACAATAGCTCAAATTTGACTTCGTCAAAGTTGAGCTAAAAATGTACCGAAGCGGAATTTTCAATTTAACCCTTATTTCGTCAGAATTGGCAAAAACTGCCAAAATTGGGGTTTATCGGCACTTTCTCGAAACACGTCTTGTAGATTTTTTTTTAACATTCATCATTGCTAGACCTGCATGTGACACGACCTTTGATACACACGACATATCAGGCGATGCGTATGGTAACCCTCCACAGGCTGCTAAACATCAAAATTTTGATGAAATGGACCAGTTTTACGCCCCCACAGCACCCAAACGATACACGAGAGATAAACATAACTTCCTTTATTGGAAGTGGAATTCACCGAGGATAGTTTTTGTAAATAATAAGGGTGATCAGAAAACCAAGCGTTAACCCGTTTTGGGCTGGTTAAACAGCAATACCCCCATAAAGCTAAAAAATTCATGTTTTCCGTGGATTTCTCTACACGAATCTTGTAGATTTTCAAAAAAAATTTGTCACTTCCAGGCGTTGGTGTGACAATAGAAGCTGCATGGACAAAATACTGCGGTGAGCATTTGTTAACCCTCCACGGGCTGCTAAAAGTAAAAATTGTGATAAAAAGGGCTGTTTTTGGATAGCAACAGCGCCCAATGGGTACGCCACAAAGAAAAGTGCCTTCCTATATCGAGCGCACAATCCATACGCAAACATTTTTGTAAGTTGTAAGGGTATTCAAAAGTCGAAGTCCTAACCCATTTTGATCAGGCTAAAGAGAGAGACCCCCTGAAAATCTTAAAATTCCCATTATCTGTGGATTCCTCTAAAAACATCCTGTAGGTTTTGAAGAAAAACTGACTACTCGCAGGTCTTTGTGTGACATTACAAGTTGCATGAACAAAATATTCCGGTGAGCATTTATTAACCCTCTACAGGCTGCCAAGCAACGTAATTTTGTTGAAATGGGCTGTTTTCAGACACGCACAACACCCAACATGTACCTGAGAAATAAACATAATCTTCTTTGTTGGAAGTGGAATTCAACGAGGACCATTTTTGTAAGTAAAAAGGGTATTCAAAAACCCAAGCGTTAACCCGTTTGGGCTGGTTAAACAGCAATACCCCCATAAAGCTCAAAATTTCATGTTTTTCGTGTATTTCTCTAAACGAGTCTTGCAGATTTTCAAGAAAAATTTGTCACTCCCAGTCCTTGGGGTGACAATAGAAGTTGCATGGACAAAATACTGCGGGGAGCATTTGTTAACAATCCACGGGCTGCTAAAAGTAAAAATTGTGATAAAAAGGGCTGTTTTTGGATAGCAACAGCACCCAATGGGTACGCCACAAAGAAAAGTGCCTTTCTTTATCGAGCGCACAATCTATACACAAACATTTTTGTAAGTAGTAAGGGTATTCAAAAGTCGAAGTCTTAACCCATTTTGGACAGGCTAAAGAGAGAGACCCCTTAAAATCTTAAAATTCCCATTTTCTGTGGATTTCTCTAAAAACATCCTGTAGGTTTTCAAGAAAAATTGACTACTCGCTGGTCTTTGTGTGATATTATAAGTTGCATGGACAAAATATTCCAGTGAGCGTTTATTAACCCTCTAGAGGCTGCCAGGCATCGTAATTTTGTTGAAATGGGCTGTTTTCGGACACGCACAGCACTCAATGTGTACCTGAGAAATAAACATAATCTCCTTTGTTGGAAGTGGAATTCATCGAGGGCCATTTTGTAAGTAATAAGAGTATTCAAACAAGAGGCCCCAAGGGGCCTGAGGGCGCTCACCTGACATGGTAGCCAAAATATCAACCTAGAGAATTGATTTCAACAAGTTGTATCTGCTCCTCCTAAGAAAAGCTTATACCAAATATCCAAAGATTCTGACCAGTGGATCTAAAAAAAAAAAAGAAGATTTTTAAAGAATATTCCTCATATTGAACTAAGTTATAATTCGGGCTCCCACAGGGAGCCCATATATGAACCCAGGAACTTGGCTTTAACAAACTTGAATCTCCCCCCCCCCCCCCCAAGGATGCTGCACACCAAATATCAAAACATTCCGACTGCTGGATCTGAAGAAGAAGATTTTTAAAGAAAATTCCTCATTTTGAACTAAGTTACAATTCAAGCCCCCACAGTGAGTCCAAATATGGACCTAGGGACATGGCTTTAACAAACTTGAATCTCCCCCACCCCCCCCCCCCCCCCCCCCCCTCAAGGATGCTGCATATCAAATATCAAAACATTCCAATTGCTGGATCTGAAGAAGATTTTTAAAGAAAATTCCTCATTTTGAACTAAGTTATAATTCGGGCTACCACAGTGAGCCCAAATATGAACCCAGGGACTTGGCTTGAACAACCTTGAATTCCCCCCCCCCCCCCCCCCCCCCCCCCAAAAGCATGGTGCATACCCAATATCAAAAGATTCTGCCTGATGGATCTTGAGAAGATTTTCAAAAGAAATTTGCCTGAAATGCACTAAGTTTGAATTTGAGCTTCTATAGTGAGCCCAAATATGAATCTAGGGAGCCAATTTGAACAAACTTGAATCAGATCCACCCCACAATGTTGCATACCAAATATCAAAAGATTCTGCCTGCTGAATCTGGAGAAGAAGATTTTTTAAGAAATTTGCCTGAAATGCACTAAGTTCGAATTCGCGCTTCTATAGTGAGCCCAAATATGAATCCAGGGGGGCCAATTTGAACAAACTTGAATCAGATCCACCCCACAATGTTGCATACCAAATATCAAAAGATTCTGCCTGCTAGATCTGGAGAAGAAGATTTTTGAAGAAATTTGCCTGAAATGCACTAAGTTCGAATTCGAGCTTCTATACTGAGCCCAAATATAAACCCAGGGGGCCGATTTGAACAAATTTGAATCAGATCCACCCCATAATGTTGCATACCAAATATCAAAAGATTCTGCCTGCTGGATCTGGAGAAGAAGATTTTTGAAGAAATTTGCCAGAAATGCATTAAGTTCGAATTCAGGCTTCTACAGAGAGCCCAAATATGAATCCAGGGAGCTGATTTGAACAAACTTGAATCAGATCCACCCCACAATGTTGCATACCAAAAAATCAAAAGATTCTGCCTGCTGGATCTGGAGAAGAAGATTTTTGAAGAAATTTGCCTGAAATGCACTAAGTTCGAATTCGAGCTTCTATACTGAGCCCAAATATAAACCCAGGGGGCCAATTTGAACTAACTTAAATCAGATCCACCCCACAATGTTGCATACCAAATACCAAAAGATTCTGCCTGCTGGATCTGGAGAAGGATTTTAAGAAATTTGCCTGAAATGCACTAAGTTCGAATTCGAGCTTCTATACTGAGCCAAAATATAAACCCAGGGGGCCGATTTGAACAAACTTGAATCAGATCCACCCCACAATGTTGCATACCAAATATCAAAAGATTCTGCCTGCTGGATCTGGAGAAGAAGATTTTTGAAGAAATTTGCCTGAAATGCACTAAGTTCGAATTGGAGCTTCTATACTGAGCCCAAATATAAACCCAGGGGGCTGATTTGAACAAATTTGAATCAGATCCACCCCATAATGTTGCATACCAAATATCAAAAGATTCTGCCTGCTGGATCTGGAGAAGAAGATTTTTGAAGAAATTTGCCAGAAATGCATTAAGTTCGAATTCAGGCTTCTACAGAGAGCCCAAATATGAATCCAGGGAGCTGATTTGAACAAACTTGAATCAGATCCACCCCACAATGTTGCATACCAAAAAATCAAAAGATTCTGCCTGCTGGATCTGGAGAAGAAGATTTTTTAAGAAATTTGCCTGAAATGCACTAAGTTCGAATTCGAGCTTCTATACTGAGCCAAAATATAAACCCAGGGGGCCGATTTGAACAAACTTGAATCAGATCCACCCCACAATGTTGCATACCAAATATCAAAAGATTCTGCCTGCTGGATCTTGAGAAGAAGATTTTTGAAGAAATTTGCCTCAAATGCACTAAGTTCGAATTCGAGCTTCTATACTGAGCCCAAATATAAACCCAGGGGGCCAATTTGAACAAACTTGAATCAGATCCACCCCACAATGTTGCATACCAAATATCAAAAGATTCTGCCTGCTGGATCTGGAGAAGGTTTTTTACGAAATTTGCCTGAAATGCACTAAGTTCGAATTCGAGCTTCTATACTGAGCCCAAATATAAACCTAGGGGTCCGATTTGAACAAACATGAATCAGATCCACCCCACAAGGTTGCATGCCAAATATCAAAAGATTCTGCCTGCTCGATCTGGAGAAGAAGATTTTTGAAGACACTTGCCTGAAATGCATTAAGTTTGAATTTGGGCTTCTATAGTGAGCCCAAATATGAATCCAGGGGGCCGATTTGAACAAACTTGAATCAGATCCACCCCACAATGTTGCAAACCAAATATCAAAAGATTCTGCCTGCTGGATCTGGAGAAGAAGATTTTTTAAGAAATTTGCCTGAAATGCACTAAGTTCCAATTCGAGCTTCTATACTGAGTTCAAATATAAACCCAGGGAGCCGATTTGAACAAACTTCAATCAGATCCACCCCACAATGTTGCATGCCAAATATCAAAAGATTCTGCCTGCTCGATCTGGAGAAGAAGATTTTTGAAGAAATTTGCCTGAAATGCACTAAGTTCGAATTCGGGCTTCTATAGTGAGCCCAAATATGAATCCAGGGAGCCGATTTGAACAAACTTCAATCAGATCCACCCCACAATGTTGCATACCAAATATCAAAAGATTCTGCCTGCTCGATCTGGAGAAGATGATTTTTTAAGAAATTTGCCTGAAATGCACTAAGTTCGAATTCGGGCTTCTATAGTGAGCCCAAATATGAATCGAGGGAGCCGATTTGAACAAACTTCAATCAGATCCACCCCACAATGTTGCATACCAAATATCAAAAGATTCTGCCTGCTGGATCTGGAGAAGAAGATTTTTAAAGAAATTTGCCTGAAATGCACTAAGTTCGAAATCGGGCTCCTATACTGAGCCCAAATACGAACCCAGGGGGCCAAGTTGAACAAATTTGAATCAGATCTACCCCACAATGTTGCATACCAAATATCAAAAGATTCTGCCTGCTAGATCTGGAGAAGAAGATTTTTTAAGAAATTTGCCTGAAATGCACTAAGTTCGAATTCGAGCTTCTATACTGAGCCCAAATATAAACCTAGGGGGCCGATTTGAACAAACTTGAATCAGATCCACCCCACAAGGTTGCATGCCAAATATCAAAAGATTCTGCCTGCTAGATCTGGAGAAGAGGATTTTTGAAGAAATTTGCCTGAAATGCACTAAGTTCAAATTCGGGCTTCTATAGTGAGCCCAAATATGAATCCAGGGAGCCGATGTGAACAAACTTGAATCAGGTCCACCCCACAATGTTGCATACCAAATATCAAAAGATTCTGCCTGCTGGATCTGGATAAGAAGATTTTTGAAGAAATTTGCCTGAAATGCACTAAGTTCGAATTCGAGCTTCTATACTGAGCCCAAATATAAACCTGGGGGCCAATTTGAACAAACTTGAATCAGATCCACCCCACAAGGTTGCATGCCAAATTTCAAAAGATTCTGCCAGCTCGATCTGGAGAAGAAGATTTTTGAAGAAATTTGCCTGAAATGCTTTAAGTTTGAATTCGGGCTTCTATAGTGAGCCCAAATATAAATCCAGGGAGCCAATGTGAACAAACTTCAATCAGATCCATTCCACAATGTTGCATACCAAATATCAAAAGATTCTGCCTGCTGGATCTGGAGAAGAAGATTTTTGAAGAAATTTGCCTGAAATGCACTAAGTTCGAATTCGAGCTTCTATACTGAGCCCAAATATGAATCCAGGGGGCCGATTTGAACAAACTTGAATCAGATCCACCCCACAATGTTGCATACCAAATATCAAAAGATTCTGCCTGCTAGATCTGGAGAAGATTTTTGAAGAAATTTGCCTGAAATGCACTAAGTTCGAATTCAAGCTAATATACTGAGTTCAAATATAAACCCAGGGAGCCGATTTGAACAAACTTCAATCAGATCCACCCCACAATGTTGCATGCCAAATATCAAAAGATTCTGCCTGCTCGATCTAGAGAAGATTTTTGAAGAAATTTGCCTGAAATGCACTGAGTTCAAATTCGGGCTTCTATAGTGAGCCCCAATATGAATCCAGGGAGCCGATTCGAACAAACTTCAATCAGATTCACCCCACAATGTTGCATACCAAATATCAAAAGATTCTGCCTGCTGGATCTAGAGAAGAAGATTTTTTAAGAAATTTGCCTGAAATGCACTAAGTTCGAAATCGGGCTCCTATACTGAGCCCAAATACGAACCCAGGGGGCCAAGTTGAACAAATTTGAATCAGATCTACCCCACAATGTTGCATACCAAATATCAAAAGATTCTGCCTGCTAGATCTGGAGAAGAAGATTTTTTAAGAAATTTGCCTGAAATGCACTAAGTTCGAATTCGAGCTTCTATACTGAGCCCAAATATAAACCTAGGGGGCCGATTTGAACAAACTTGAATCAGATCCACCCCACAAGGTTGCATGCCAAATATCAAAAGATTCTGCCTGCTAGATCTGGAGAAGAGGATTTTTGAAGAAATTTGCCTGAAATGCACTAAGTTCGAATTCGGGCTTCTATAGTGAGCCCAAATATGAATCCGGGGAGCCGATGTGAACAAACTTGAATCAGGTCCACCCCACAATGTTGCATACCAAATATCAAAAGATTCTACCTGCTGGATCTGGATAAGAAGATTTTTGAAGAAATTTGCCTGAAATGCACTAAGTTCGAATTCGAGCTTCTATACTGAGCCCAAATATAAACCTGGGGGCCGATTTGAACAAACTTGAATCAGATCCACCCCACAAGGTTGCATGCCAAATTTCAAAAGATTCTGCCAGCTCGATCTGGAGAAGAAGATTTTTGAAGAAATTTGCCTGAAATGCTTTAAGTTTGAATTCGGGCTTCTAAAGTGAGCCCAAATATAAATCCAGGGAGCCAATGTGAACAAACTTCAATCAGATCCATTCCACAATGTTGCATACCAAATATCAAAAGATTCTGCCTGCTGGATCTGGAGAAGAAGATTTTTGAAGAAATTTGCCTGAAATGCACTAAGTTCGAATTCGAGCTTCTATACTGAGCCCAAATATGAATCCAGGGGGCCGATTTGAACAAACTTGAATCAGATCCACTCCACAATGTTGCATACCAAATATCAAAAGATTCTGCCTGCTAGATCTGGAGAAGATTTTTGAAGAAATTTGCCTGAAATGCACTAAGTTCGAATTCAAGCTTCTATACTGAGTTCAAATATAAACCCAGGGAGCCGATTTGAACAAACTTCAATCAGATCCACCCCACAATGTTGCATGCCAAATATCAAAAGATTCTGCCTGCTCGATCTAGAGAAGATTTTTGAAGAAATTTGCCTGAAATGCACTAAGTTCAAATTCGGGCTTCTATAGTGAGCCCCAATATGAATCCAGGGAGCCGATTCGAACAAACTTCAATCAGATCCACCCCACAATGTTGCATACCAAATATCAAAAGATTCTGCCTGCTGGATCTAGAGAAGAAGATTTTTTAAGAAATTTGCCTGAAATGCACTAAGTTCGAAATCGGGCTCCTATACTGAACCCAAATACGAACCCAGGGGGGCGGAGTTGAACAAACTTGAATCAGATCTACCCTACAATGTCGCATACCAAATATCAAAAGATTCTGCCTGCGGGATCTGGAGAAGAAGATTTTTGAAGAAATTTGCCTGAAATGCACTAAGTTCGAAATCGGGCTCCTATACTGAGCCCAAATATAAACCCAGGGGGCCGATTTGAACAAACTTCAATCAGATCCATCCTACAATGTTGCATACCAAATATCAAAAGATTCTGCCTACTGGATCTGGAGAAGAAGATTTTTTAATCTTTTTCCCATTGCCAACAGTGTTAAAAAGTGCTAACTCAGCACTTTTTCAAAGTCCTGAAAAAAGTTCCTTGTGATCAAACCGATAGGGATTTTTTTTAACCATTCTATTCTACTGGATAAAAGTAAGCTTTATACAAAATAAGAATTCTCTGTGCCGTGTAGTTTTGGAGATATGGCAGTTTTAAGGTTTTTCCTATTTTTAGCTCCCGAGGTTCCCACGGGGCAATTAGAAATTTTTTTTTTGCATCAATCAACTACCTATGACCCATTATCATCTCATATTAAATTTGGTTCAAATCGACCTCACGGTTCTGAAAATAGAAATTTTAGGCATGGCCAAAATTTTTGCCCCTTCCATAACGAAGGCAAATAATGCCTGACAAGCTTCTCTTGAACAAACTTGATTCTAAACCTCAAAAGGACTCTGTATACCACATATCAAGTCTCTGCTACTGGTGGTTCATTAGAAGATTTTCAAAAAGTTTGGCCATTTTTTCCCCACACCTCTGCTCAATATGAGCCGAAACCTATTTTGGATAAAAGTTAAAAAATTTATAGTAATTTATATATTTTTTATACTTACCAATGACCCAGACATAGTTGCTGGTGCTAACTCTTAAAATATAGGGCCAAACACAAATTTTGCCCCCCAATCCCCAAAATTTGCATCTAAAACTAAAGAAAACATGTCCTGAAAGGCCCTCCACACCTCGCCCCCACTGCGCATGCGCAGTGTCAAGGACGTTCCGAAATTGGCGCCATTTATCATTCTAATAACCAGTGCCTGGTAAGCGCTATGTACTCAGCGGGGAGGCAAGAGTTCCCAACTCCTGGGAGGGCCATCCCCGTCTGGGTCATTGGTAAGTATAAAAAATATATAAATTACTATAAATTTTTTAACATTTTTATACTGTACCAATGACCCAGACATAGCTGAATAGTAAAAAGGCTGGAGGGCCAAGGACATAGAGCAAAATGGAATACGCTCAATAAAATAAAATAGAGTCATCCCCTGTAGGGAAAAGAAGTAATAGGCCTTACATGTATCTTTCTTATTTATGATAAATTAGAAAGATACAACACCTTCTAAAAATTGAGCTTCATACATCCATGTACTCTATTAATATCCAATAATCCTTATACTAATAATTTTTAAAGTAAGCCAATAATAAAGTAAGTCTAGAGAATAGAGACTCTTATACTACTAAAAGTGTGTGAGAATTGCATAATCATGTCCGTTGACATATGCAATATTCAAAAGCTATACTTTAAAAACTAAGACTTGAATGAATTTTATAAACTTAAACTTCTCACTAAACAACCATCCCAATAACAGCTCAGAATTACTAACTCCGGAGGAGGTATCCCCTTGTTTTCATAGTAAAAACAGGTGACCCAAGGGAACACCCTCCCCCCCCCCCCCTTTTCTTGCCCTGGGTCAAATAGCCCAGAGCGAAGAGGGCAGCCGAACGGAGACACTGCCGAAACAGACAGCCTACCTAGCTATAGTAGCAACTGTTAAGTGAATGACATTCTGAGCAGTAGATAATAGACCTAACAATAGAGGCCTCCAGAAATGGACTCGACATTTCTGAGATAAAATTCATGAATGGATGGCTGAGCGCAATGAGCAGCCTTCAAAAATCTATAATAGCAACACTATTAATGTAAGCCCAAGAAGTAGAAGAACTCTTACTTCATGAGCCGAAATCTTAAGCACAACTGCTAAGCCAATGATATACCATAAGCAGTACGCTAGTTAATAGAATCCATTAACAATAAAATGGAGCGTAACGTCCTTCTACTAGACATCAAAGACAGAAGAAGCTTACGCCCTTGTAATAAACAGATATCTGTTTATAAATACATAAACTGTACCCGGAAAGAGTAAAGGCCTATGCCCATACGAAGACGGAAGGACCTTAAAATAATAGGTTCCGGATAATAGGAGCCTAACTCTTATGCAACAATCCAACCTAAATAGTAACGGAAGTATTGATTCCGAAACTATGAAAGTGAAAATCATCCATCGATAGTGCATGAAACTCACTGACTCTACAGTAAAAGAGAAACCAACAGAATTACTGTCTAAAAGGTCAGAATTTGAAAACTACGGTTTCCAGAGGCTCAAATGATTACTTAGCTAAATAAGAACCGAAGTTAAAATCCGTATAGGAATTTAATCTAAAGATTCTAAGTCTATATATCAAAAAGTTACTAACTGACTTAGATAAAGAGACAAAAGACTCAATTGTAAACTATCATAGAGTGCATAGGTATGAGGTAACATAAACCTATAACCTAAATAACAACAGGCTGCAGTAGATCTTGTGAAACAAGTATACTAAAAACTAGCAATGCGTAGTATGGAGGGATCAACCATATGAACATAATGATCCCTACACCACGACGGAAGAGCCTCCACTTTAGTCGCATAGAATAGCGAAGAAGAGGATCTCCTATAGTAAGAAATCGCGTCCAAAGCTCGTCCAGTACAGTGCTTACAATGCAATACGGACCACACAACGGAATACATGAAGGTTGCGACCTTGCTGGTTGTGATAAAGATGACACGATTTACCCAGTGAAAAAAGATCCTCACATAGAGGAAGATTTCACGTTAAGATCCACAGTAGACAAGAGAGTAAATTACTCATGATCTCTGTGAAGATAGAGATGCTATCAACAGAAATGTATTGTGGTTGTTTATCTTAGCAATACCTGCTAAAACAACAGCGCCGGAGGATACGCGTATCCTATCATTGCGTCCTATAGATCAATAGAGCGTTAACAGTATTAGCTCAGAGATCTGGACAAGCCAACACATACGTCTGCAATTGATTAGCAAGCTGTGTCATAAATAAAACATCATTGGGCGCTCCCATAGATAGCAAATCTGATTAAATACTTGTTTGTTGAGAGTCCATTCTGACAGCAACAAGCGACCCGTAAGAGAACAGGAGTGCGATAAAACAATCAGACGACCCAGAATATGACGGACCAAAACAGAACTTGGTGTACTATAACCAACAGACGGATTCTTTCCATTAAATTGAATAACGGAAACGAAAGAGTGCCTCCCTGGTTCCGGAGATACGCCACTACTGTCGAATTAAAGGACAGGAATTTGGGCATGCGTTTCTGAATAATGTACATGCAATGACATAAAGCAAGCCTAAAAAACATTATTCCGCGGAAGTTAAACTGATAGCTAAAAGACTGCGGAACCCAAAGACCCTGGCACTTCGAATCCGTAGGGATCAGTATATATCCCAATCTGTTTGACTGGCAACCGTCATAACAGCCACACTAGGGTCCGGCAACTGCGGCGGCACTCTCTGAGTCAACCACCGAATGTTTGCCCCAGTCTGAATCTCTTGTAACACTAGATAGACAAGAGAATGTATAAATCAAGCAATTCATGGATTGCCGGAAAGTTGCCGTCGAAGAGAAGCTCCTCCGAGAACGAAGCGACTCTGAGAGAGTTCTTAACCTACTATCCACGCGTGGATGTAGCTAGGGCTGCATCACGTCTAACCAACTCCAATCAGCCACTGAAGGGCGGAGTTATACGTGAACAAACTACTGCCCTCAAAAGAAATTACATTGAGAATAATATCCCGTAAATCTTTTCTTGAAGACGTAATGATAACGCCTCAGTAAGGCGGATTACGTATAATAAAGCGTCTAAGTTAAGTCTACTATACATAATGTCGTTCCCAACATTGAAATTGGAAAAGACATAAACGGCGAAAAAGAATATATGCAGTCTTTAATCGCACCATCTAGACGCATATGAACTCTCGGTATGCCCTGCTCTGCCAAAATAAACTATATGTAAAAAAGATAAAACGGCAGAAATGAGCCACGCGGACAAGAAACTAAACTATCATGCTTAGTAGCAAGCTTGTATATATATATATAATATATAGCGTCGAAAAATAAAACACATGTTGTAATGACAATATTGGACTGCGTCGGTAAGTCAGGGACAAAGTCCCTGTACCGATCGAAAAATCCGAGTCCAATGACGCTATAAGTCTCTTATCCAAGATCGCAGCAATGAAGTCCGAAAAATAATCACTGGAAGAAATGCCAGAAGATATGAAAGGCATCTTCCGATACTACTAAAGGGAAAACTCGAAATCTTTCGAATCCCTTTCGCCATCCTGTCGGACCCTATAAAGCGTTCGGTCGTCCGTAGCTTGATGCAACCGCGGACCGTACCGACCCAGCGCCGTCGGATAATTCCTGATTCGACCGAGAAACCGTCAATTGCTGGGATGCTGCGAAACAACTGTGCTAACTCGGATAGCACGTCCGTCACTGAGGCCTGAGGAGCAGCGGTCTTACGATGCATTGCCGCAAGAAGCTCCGAGATCGTTACCCCGTGCATACTTCCAATATGCGAGCGAACGGAGTGTATAGGCCTCGTGTCCCTTGGCTACCGGATGGCGCGACCTATTCGCTGTGGAATCACTGAATGCCGAAACTGATCGGATACTCGAGGTCACGTAGCCAATGTGCGGTCGTGTGCCCTGCTGTGAGGATGAGGAAGCATTAAAGACAGTCTCTCGGACTGTCAATATAACGGAGCGTCCCGACCAACGGACATATGCTCCGAATGTAAAATATCTGAACCAAAACATGCGGTCCCCTATGTTGTTGGCTTCCTTCGATCTGTCCTCAATCTGCCGTCACTGGGTGAGTACTAAAGTAATTAAAGTGCTCGCATCACCCAAATCTCCTTCCTAGACCGCAACGGACGAACCCGGCAGCCGAACCATTCGATGAATGTACGCTACACCGGGTGAGCTAGCGAATGTCACTCCGTAAGCGATAGACATATTCCATGAGCACTTATTGCCGCTAACTCTTCATTAACTATGACGACAGAGGCACACTTTTGAAAGACATCTCCATAACTCTTCGAACAAGAAACCAGAAATGCTTGGATAGCAAGCATAAAATAATAATATATATAGCGTCGTTCAATAATTCGAAAGTTTGTGTGACATTATTGGACTATGTCGGAACTGAGGGACGATGTCCCTGAACCGAACCAAAAATTTCTAAGTCCACCGACGCTATCAGTTTCTTATCCGGCATCGCAGCATATGTTGTTCCGAAAGGGAAAGCTTGAAATCCACCGAATCCCTTTCGGTATCCCGTCGGACCGGATGAAACTTTCGGACGTCCGTACCCGCTTCTGCGGAGCGTCCCGACCCAGCATCGTCGGATAAAATATATGCGACAGATTCAGTTGATGCTGGGATGCTGCGATAAACTGTGCTATTAAGGAAAGCACGTCCGTTCCCGAGGCCTGTGCAGTAGCGGACTTACGATGCATTGCCGCTGGAAGCTCCGTGTACGTTGACTCCCGCACACTTCCTATGCGAACGTCCGGAGTCTGCAGGCCTCAAGTCCCCGGCTACCGACCCAGTGCTGTCGGATAATTCTCGATCCGACACCGTTTCTGTCGGCTGCTGGGATGCTGCGATAAGCTGTGCTATGTGCACAAGAATGTCCGGCGTCGAGACCTGCGGAGGCGCAGTCTATCGGTGCTTCGCCGAGGGCAGCTCCGCATCAGATGGCTCCCGCATACTTCCTATGCGAACATCCGGAGTCCATCGGTCTCGAATCCCTGGCTGCCGGATGGTGTGACCTGGTCGCCGAAGAATCCTTGATCGGCGAAGCTGGTAATATATCGGCGGTCACGCAGCCAAGGTGCGGTCGTGTGCGCTGACGAGAAGAGGAAGCCTTAGCAGTCTCAGCGGACTGCCTATACAACGGAGCGTCCCGAGCGACGGACGTATGCTCCGCTAACGACACATTTGTACCACAACATCTGGGGCCAGATGTTGTTGAACGAGAGAGGGGCCTCTCTCGCTTGCCGTCCGGATGGACCGGAACGAGCTATGCACCGGACTAAAAGGCTTCCTCCGTTCTCCCTCCGATCCGCCGTCACTGGGTGTGCATTAAGTTAATTTTATAGTGCTCGCATCACCCCAAAATTCCTTCTAGACCGCAACGGACGAACCCGGCTGCCGAACCATTCGGTGAATGGACGCTACACCGGGCGAGCTAGCGGACGTCAAAGGCCGTCGAACCTACTAGGGTCCTCTTAGGCAATTGGCGTATTACATGAGCACTTTTCCGCTAGCCCTTCATTAATTGTGACGACGGAGGCACACTGTTGGAAGACATCACAGATACATCACCCTAATCTTGATCGTCTGAAATAGAAATTGATAAAGTAGAGTGACCCTGCGGGGAAAGGACCGGAGTGTCCAAATCCCCAACAACATACCGTGACATACGCTTCCCATATTGTCATCGAAATCATACGATACAGAACAGGAGTTAATGCGAGTACACTGACCACATATAGAATGATAATAAGGTCAGAGGAAGACTTCCTCTTAAAACAATTGATCAATATCCTTTCAATGTGAAAAGAAAACCAGTCCTGGTACTCGCACTAACCCCTGGCAATCAAAATACATAATAATAATATGATCCATTAATATAGAAAAAATAATTGAAATCAAAATATTTTGAAAAAATATTTTTTCAGAACAGCCCAAGTTTCTGAAAAGTAACGTTGAGCCCCAATGGATCCCAAGCCTAAGTGTGGACAAAAATTTTAAAAATATTTTAAACAATTTATTCAACACTTACGAACAATAATAATGTATCTAGTTATGATTAAAATAACATAAAGATATTATTATTTAGAAATCCCCCCCTCACACAGAGGGCTGTTGTAAATGTAAACAATGAGTGTAAAAACACTAAAATAAGACTCCAGGCACCCAGGCCCGAAATCAGTTACCAAAAATACACCATCTGATGCAAAACAGAGACTTCCAGGGAAGAAACTGCAGAACATCAGATGGTAGATGCAGAACACAACGCCTAACCACCCGTAGGTGAAGACGTAAACATGGGGAAAGAACAGAATTTATTCTGTTATTAAGCTAAAACTCCCAAGAAATTTTAGTAATAATAATTACAGAAACTATGCCAAAAGCATGGGAGAATAGCAAGGGGGAACTTAAAGGACAGGGAGAGAGGAAAAACACTTGAAAAAACAGTGTAACTAAATAATCAGAATGACAACAAAATGGCTGCTGCCTTGAAAAAAGGTAACTTAACATAATTTCATTAAAAAATTTTAAGTTACAGCCCTGATAATATTCTGTCACACATTCTTTTCCTCTCCTCCTTTTCTATCCTCCTTAGAATCACCATTTCACTAATATTTATGTGTCTGGCATCATTTAAACTGAGATTTAAAAGCACAAAGATCAGTCAGATGTTAACTGATGAAGGGCCAAACTTAGAATGATAAATGGCGCCAATTTCGGAACGTCCTTGACACTGCGCATGCGCAGTGGGGGCGAGGTGTGGAGGGCCTTTCAGGACATGTTTTCTTTAGTTTTAGATGCAAATTTTGGGGATTGGGGGGCAAAATTTGTGTTTGGCCCTATATTTTAAGAGTTAGCACCAGCAACTATGTCTGGGTCATTGGTACAGTATAAAAATATCAAAATGCCCCTATATAACCACTACTTACATGAAATTTAATTAAAATGTGGCCAGTGGTTTAGGAGAAAGAGGCTCAAACACCACCTTCACGCAGGACGATGTACGAAGAGTGATAAGAAAAGCTCACCCTGACTTTCAGTCAGGTGAGCTAAAAACCAAGCGTTAACACCTTTTGTGGTTGTCAATAGTGATACCCATCAAAAGCTTCAAAATTTATGTTTTCCCTGGATTTCTTTACAAACATCTGGTAGGGTTTTCCAGAGGAAATGGCCACTGATAGGTCTTGGTGTCACATTACCAGTTGATAGGATAAATTATTCCGGGAAGCATTTGTTAACCCTCCATGGACTGCTAAATGTGAAAATTTTGAAAAAATAGTCTGTTTTTGGACACCAACAACATCAAATGGGAATGCAACAGAGATGCACAACTTCTTTTACAGGACGCAAAACTGACAGGGAAACATTTTTGTAAGTAGTAAGTGTATTCAAAAATCGAGATCTTAACCCATTTTTGACTAGTTAAAGAGATATACCCCTTAAAAGCTTAAAATTCCAGTTTTCTGTGGATTTCTCAAAACAAAATTTCAAGAAAAATTGACCTTTCGCAGGTCTTGGAGTGACAGTTCAAGTTGCAGGGACAAAATATTTCGGTAAGCATTTGTTAACCCTCCAGAGGCTGCCAAGCATAGACATTTGGAGAAAAAGTGTTGTTCTTGGACAACCATAACACCAAATGTGTACCTGCGAGATAAACATAACCCCCTTCATTGGAAGTGGAATTCACCGATGATCATTTTTTGTATGTAATGAAGGTATTCACAAAACCAAGCATTAACCCGTTTAGGGCTGATTACATAAAGATACCCCTCAAAAGGTTGAAAATTCATGTTATCCGAGGATTTCACTAAAAACATCTCATATATTTTCAAGAAAAAATGGCCATTCTCAGATCTTAGTGTGACATTACAAATTGCATGTACAAAATATTCCTGGAAGCATTCGTTAACCCTATGCAGGTTCTCAAACATCAAAATGTTGATAAAATGGGCTGTGTTTGTGTACCCACAGCACCCGAATTTGAGAGGAGAGATCAAAATAAGTGAAAGTAGAATTCACTGAGAATTATTTATGGAAGTAATAAGAGTATTCAAAAAACAACACTTAACCCGTTTTGGGCTGGATAAACAATGATACACATGAAAAGCTTAAAATTCATGTTCTCCCTGGATTTCTCTGAAAACATCTTGTAGATTTTAAAGAAAAAATGGCCATTCGCAGTTCTTGGAGTGACATTACAAGTTGCATGAATGAAAATTCCTGTTCGCACTTGTTAACCCTCTACAAGCTGCCAGACATCAATATTTTGGATACATTTTAGATAAAATGGACCATTTTCAAATAGCCACAGCACTACGTGGGTATGTGTCAAACAAACATAACTCCTTTTGTCGGTCATTAACTTGATGGACGACGATGTTGACATTAACCCACTCCACCGTTAATGGTGTCTTTTACCTAAACAATTTTTTTATCAAACTGAGTCATTTGAGACTACTACTATACTACTCACCTTTCTCATAACATCAATGAAGGAACTTCAGTGAGACAGTTAAAAACAATTCATCAGACACTGTGGGGTCATGAAAACTCATGGAATCTCATCAGGAAAAGCAATGTTTCTCCAGAATCATAAAGACTAGTGGTTTTTTTTTTTTTTTTCCTCCCACACATTTTGTCCGTACGATTCAGATGCCATTTTCGAACCGATTTTCACGAAATTTTGCACAGGCATAGAGGGGCACATAATCTAAAAATGTACCAAAGCGGAATTTTCGATTTAACCCTTGTTTCGTCAGAATTGTTTTTGGACGCCAACAGCACCCAATGGGAAAACCACAAAGAAAAGTGCCTTCTTTTATCGAGCGCATAATCTATATGGAAACATTTTTGTAGGTAGTAAGGGTATTCAAAAGTTGAAGTCTTAACCCATTTTGGTCAGGCTAAAGAGAGAGACCCCTTAAAATCTTAAAATTCCCATTTTCTGTGGATTTCTCTAAATACATCCTGTAGGTTTTCAACTACTCGCAGGTCTTTGTGTGACATTATAAGTTGCATGGGCAAAATATTCCGGTGGGTGTTTATTAACCCTCTGCAGGCTGCCAAGCATCGTAATTTTGTTGAAATGGGCTGTTTTCAGACACGCACAGCACCCAATGTGTACCTGAGAAATAAACTTAATCTCCTTTGTTGAAAGTGGAATTTACCGAGGACTGTTTTTGTAATAAGGGTATTAAAAAAACCAAGCGTTAACCCCTTTTGTGGTTGTTAATAGTGATACCCCTCAAAAGGTTAAAAATTCATGTTATCCGAGGATTTCTCTAAAAACATCTCGTAGATTTTTAAGAAAAAATGGCCATTCTCAGATCTTAGTGTGACATTACAAGTTGCATGTACAAAATATTCCTGTAAGCATTTGTTAACCCTATGCAGGTTCTCAAGCATCAAAATGTTGATAAAATGGGCTGTGTTTGCATACCCACAGCACCCAAAGTTAAGAGGAGAAATCAACATAAGTGGAAGTAGAATTTACTAAGAATTATTTTTGAAAGTAATAAGCGTATTAAAAAAAAACAAACCTTAACCCGTTTTGGGCTGGATAAACAATGATACCCATGAAAAGCTTAAAATTCATGTTCTCCCTGGATGTTCTCTGAAAACATCTTGTAGATTTTAAGTAAAAATGGCCATTCGCAGTTTTTGGTGTGAAATTACAAGTTGCATGAATAAATATTCCTGTTAGCACTTGTTAACCCTCTACAAGCTGCCAGACATCAATATTTTGGATACATTTGAGATAAAATGGACCATTTTCAAATAGACACAGCACTCAGTGGGTATGTGTCAAACAAACATAACTCATTTTATTGATCATTCACTTGTCGGACGACGATATTGATATTAACCCACTCCACCGTTAATGATGCTTTTTACCTAAACAATTTTTTTTTATCAAACTGAGTCATTTGAGACCACTATACTCACCTTTCTCATAACATCAATGAATGAACTTAATGAGACAGTTAAAAACAATTCATCAGACACTGTGGGGTCATGAAAAATCATGGAATCTCATTGGGAAAAGCCATGATTCTCCAGAATCATAAAATCTAGTTTTGTTTTGTTTTTACTTAATCATAACTTTGAAACTGTCCTTTGAAATATTACGTTCCATTTGGAGCTTTCTAGTTTTATTAAATAAAATCAAGAAAATCAACGTGGTCACATATGAATAGGTGATGTGTAGTGGCCATATGGGGTTATGTATCTTATGTCGGAAAATGCCGTTCGGGTACCAAAAATTAGTAAAAAAAAGTATGGGAGGAAAACATCCCCCCCTCCCCCCGGCTCCACCGCCCCTGGATCTGTGCAAATTATTGCAACAGTCAACAGATCTGGGTCGTTGAATTCCTCTGAATTGACGAGACATGATTAGCCAGAGCAAACAAGACGTGAGAGGCATCTTGTTTGATCTGGTCTCGTGATTGAGTCGGAATATGACAACACAGATTGATTAACCATTGTACAAATTTGTTTATTTTAGGACAATGGGAATATGACACTTTTAATGTGAACAAAAAAATGTATTGACAGCACACTATTCCATGATAGCCGTGTGTATTATTAGTTACACAGTCAGTAAGTAACCGGGTACGGGATGGTACTTGTTCTGTAGGCTTTATACCAGGTGAGGCGACACCGAGCCTGGTATAAAACCTCCAGACCGGGTACCATCCCGTATCAGGTCACTTGCTGACTGTGTTACGAATTTACCCCACCGATGACCTTCAGGAATAATGTTAATGACAAGCTGAATAAAAACCAACAATTTTACATTCATTTACTGCCATTACCACCTGAAAAGGTTAACAAAGCACTTTTAAACGTTCAAAAAATCACTTTTAATCTGATGTGTAAACTGTAAAGAAAATGTTCTCTTCAGCACAAAAAAATCGATAAAATCATAAAAACAGCCAAGAATTTTGGGGACTACAAATAATATTTTCTGTCCATTTTTCAAATATTTAATGTTTCAAATCAATAAATACAGTACCTTGAAAATATTTTTGGTACTTAAATTCTCTTATTTTATTTTAATTCAAATTTTGAAAATTCGAAGCGAGTGTAAATGCATCAAAATAGTAATGGCAGTTGCTCACCCGAGAAAGATGAGTATAGGTCTCCGTGTATTAAAGTGACACCCACCGTGTACTGGATTTATCGTTGGTATGCACGTGGCATTCTTAGCCAATACAATTCGAAGATATGTCAACAAATTTGTCAGAAGTGGGGATAATATACAGTTATGGACTTTGTGGTGGAGAATATGATGTGATATGAACCTCAAAAACTTATATTGACAGAGGCGTTAGCCGAGGTCAATATGAGTTTTTTAGGTTTATATCAAATCATTTTCACCACCACAAACCTCCATAACTGTTTAATTTACATACACCATCCTAACCACCCCCCCCCCCCCCCCACCCCGATCTTCTATTTGTCAATTAAAAGTTCAATTACGTCAACCAGAAATACTTTTTTTTAACAATAAAATAGTTATCATCTGCAGAATAACATAAAAATAAACAATGTTTTTGAGATTACGTCGGCTGAAATAGAACTAGAGAGGGGATTTCCAAAAGCTATATTTAGAAAGTTGATATTCACTGGAAAACCGGTGTACTTGGATTTTTGAGTACCAGTCACGTGTAAAAGATCCAGCCAATAGAACTATGGTTATTTATAAAGTATATAATAATCTACGTTATCCGATACAATACAGACATTGAAAACTGTGCTAGATACATCACACGTGGAATACAGCTTACGTGTAAGAACACCATGTAAGAACACATCTGAATGGTCGTTACGCATCTGACTGATGTTTTGACGTGAATGAAATGTTTCGACACAAGGCAGTGTCAAGCAAGAAAGTAAACAGACATCTCTGGTGATATGTTTTTCAAAACACTCTAAGCTACATTCTCTTAATTCAGGTTTGCAGTATTCCCTATACGCGTATTTCACTCACGCCTTTGGGGTTCATGACAGCGGCGGACTGGGTCAAGAAAAGTTACCGGAAAATGCACCAAGGCCATTCAAAACCCTATGGGACTTTTCAGTATTAAATTAGTTCCCCCAAGTACACACGACAAATATTTCAAAACCCTATGGGACTTTTTCAGTGTTAAATCAGGTCCCCATCGTACACACGATCGTGATTTTTCTCTGGCGAACAAATGTCTATGGAGATTTCAGTGTTAAATTAGGTCCCCATAGAGTCATCCCTAACTACTATCGCATGGAAACCGAGAAAATGGCGAGGTTTTGTATAATAAAGGGCCATAAATCTGAAATTACATGAGCAAAAGTTTGAAAATCAAACATGCCCTTTCGACTTTGGCCACAGGTGCAGTTGTAAAATTTGAAACGCATTTACAGAAGGACATGTTCAGGCATATGAAAAGACGAACAGGGGTAACTCCTAAAGCCTTCATCACATAAATACGGAAGGACATACAAATTTGAACTGAATTAGTAAGTGGAACATGCAAAAGTCAGTTGTTTGACCAACGTCGCCACTTTGTCAACTAGTTCTCGCTTTCCGCATTTTGCTTTCAGTAACAAAAACAAACGTCGCCATTTTATCAAATACTTCTCGATTTCTAGATTTTGCTTTTATGAACAAAAACAAACAATAAAATATATATATTTATATATATATAAAATATTGTTTTGTGGTTAACATGTATCTACTATTCCAATTCGTCTTCAAATAGAGGCTGCCGTCCCAAAATCACCTCACCATATTTTGCCATACATTTCAAACTGAGTAAGGTTTAATATCGGGACGGGAATTTAACGGCTCTCGGTTCTGAAAGGCAATCAAAATACACGGGAAATCCAAAGACCAACGTTTATGGGACTATGGCGAATATCAATTTCTCCTGCAATTGGAGCTATGGTTTAATCTCGCGAACGGGAATTTCCTGATTATCGATTCTACAAAGCAGTGCTACTATCCGGGAAATTCATAGACTAGAATTGGGAATCAAAGGTTGCAGAAAGAAATCAGATAAAAAATAGAAAAAAACCGACTGAAGGTGGCCCTCTGGTCCGTAATGACTCTGATCAAATGCGCTTGATCAAACCTTAGTTAAGTAAAAATTCCAATGTCCAAAACCATCTAAAAATCTCAACGTTTCGTCAGCAAAATGCCAGCTTCATCAGGAGAAGACACAGAATGAGAAATGAGAAGACAGAGAGAACCGGGAAGAGAGAAGGTGTGAAACATGAAAGATAAACAAAGCTCATGGATGTTAACAGTGTGCTAATTCCGTGAGCTTTGTTTATCTTTCATGTTTCACACCTTCTCTCTTCCCGGTTCTCTCTGTCTTCTCATTTCTCATTCTGTGTCTTCTCCTGATGAAGCTGGCATTTTGCTGACGAAACGTTGAGATTTTTAGATGGTTTTGGACATTGGAATTTTTACTTAACTATTATACAAGACTTTGTTCAAGTATCCGGTTTGTATGGCTGTGATCCCATCTTATGCTGCTCCAATGAAGATAGGTTTTTGTGGTGCCGTGCTATCTTTGTTATTGATCAAACCTTAGATGCTTCAGCTGTACAAACATTTCTACCACCTCAAAACGGAAGTTATGCTCTCACTGATGTTGAGTTTGAGGTTTTGGCTGCCTAAAGTCGTCCATCTGCAGGAACGGACTGGGCCAAAAAGTAGTCGGGAAATGTACCAAGAACGCTGCTTCCTTGCGATTAATGGTAGTCCACATAGAGGGCATTTCGATGGCATTTTTGTATCATCTTTGTCGCCGATGTGGCAAGAATGGTTGCACCAAAGATGGCGCCGGACTCATCACGTCGATCATAGTTCGGCCCAGTGGAAGAACATTTTATTTTTAAAATCGAAAGAACGCAGTTTCCTTGCATCTGGACAATCACTGGCAGACTAGACTGCAGGTATATCAAAATGTACTCTATGAACAGCGGACACTTCGATAAACCGACAGTCCATGCAATCAGATCCACTTCGCCTTTTGGTCATTTTCAGGAAATTTCATGCACCACAACACGTGATGTGCTGCATCAATGTTGGAGGCCCTGGGGCTCCCAATAAGGGAGCCTACCGGGAAATTTCCCAATGGACCATATGGCCAATCCGCCTCTGTCCATCTGTAAAATCTGAACTGTATATCAATGATTCGCATGCTCATCTATGGGTGTAATCTAATGCACACGTTTAACACCAGAAATGGGAAACTTAAATGGGCCATTCACGTGGCGGGTTTTACTCATGTGTGTAATAATACATACGTTTGTAAATTTGCTGACGTTTGCAAAGTTTGTCATGTGAACGATTACTTGTGTATGGATATATACATATGTGTGCAAACATACATATGCATGTAATATTTGCATCTAGTTGGAGTCTGTGCAAATCTCTGAATGCGCATATGTAAATTTACTCACGTGTGTATTTCAACTAGCCGTTCGTCGCGATTGGAAAATTTTAATACCAATAATTTTGAACGAAAATCAGAATATCAACGGTTCAGTTGTTTCGTCAGGCTTAATTTTGTCGTGCTGACATTGAACATTTCGCTACATCTCACAAGTCACAGATAGTCACACTAACGCGTTCGGTCAAGTCGATTGTCTATGTTCTCTCTGAAATGCAGCTAAAAAGTCTACCCCGAAACAGAAGGGTTCATATTCACCCAACCCAGTTGATTTTAGAGTGTACTGGTAAAGTGAGTGGATGTTCGTGGGGAGATATAGAAATCGAAGTCCTAATTGATATATGGTCTGAATTGAATACAAAGGAAGAGGTTGGAAATCCCAACACCAAGAACAATGACATTTACAATACTGTAGCCAGCGAGTTCAAGAAACTGGATTATACAAGACATCATCAAAATGCAGGACGGAAATTTCGCACGCCCAAGAAGACATTCAGGAAACTGATCATAGAAATGGAGATAAGCGGAAAGGCAAGAAAATATCTGAAATTAGGTGTCAACCTAAACAAGCATTGCTGACACAATGATTTGTAAATCCTAGCAAGAGCAATCTGAATCGTTAACCCTTTACCCAACATTACAGCCAAAACCAGCCAGCACTTTTCTCAAAAATCGCCAATTAATTTTCACTATTTTTTTCATTTTTTGTCTCAAAAACATAGGTTATGACCCCTCGTTGGAACGAGCTCGTCGAGCTCGTTCCAACGAGGGGCCATAACCTATGTTTTTGAGACAAAAAATGAAAAAAATTAGTTATTCAAGAATTATTTTTGCAAGTGTCGTCTGCTTTTCACGTTAGGTAAAGGGTTAAACAAAGGTTCGGAAAGAGCTCAGAAGAAATCACCTAGAATAAGCCGACTGGAGGTGCCCCTCGGATCCGTAATGACTGACGTTTTGCAATCAGGAGAACTTGCAAACTGAGCTGGAGAAAACAAGTTAGAAACAGAAAAAAGAATGTAGCTGAGAAAGGCCCGTCCAGAATCACAGGATAAGATGAAGAAGGAGGAATGCCAGCAACAATAAAATAAGATGTTCCATTCAGGATATTTAATCGAAGTAGCTCGTCAGGAGAACTCGAGTCTCTTGCCCATTGCGGCAAGTCTCGCCTTCAGTTAGATCCATATCCCGCCTACACTCTTTGATCTCGTTTTGCTTCCACGACCCCCTGTATTAATATCTATTGACAAATCATGCAGCGCAACTTACGCACACACCAACAGTAGATACGAACTGAACATCAAAGTCCAGACACTTGATTGGACACCTTCATCAACCCTTAAGCTTACAGGGGGACACAATAAAAAAGTGTAGTCTGTGTCCGCAAGTGTAGTCTGCCACCAGTTGTTGTAGTTGTGCCCTCATCAAGCCTTTCTAGACAAGTATAGTCTGTCTCCGGCTCATTCAGGCCCGCTGCCACCACAGCCACATCCAGCACACAAAAGTTCATAAGTGCCAAAGGTTTGACGGCCCCTAAACCGGGCGATGTTCCAGGATGACCTGGAGTCTTGGTTGGTTTAGGCCGAGCGTCTGATGGTAATTTTGTACTCCACCAGGACAGAACAAGCCCATTGGGGAGACTGGATGGACTGAAGAGAAGAAGAGAGAAACCCCAGCAGCAACGCCAGCTAAGGTTTGGCCCCGGCATGGTACTCTATAATGGTTAAAAAAATAGGATTCGAGAAAAAATGACAAAGTTGTAGGATATCCTCCCTTTTATACTTTTGGCAAGTGTAGTACCCGGATGTAGCAGAGTGGCGCTGTCTCTCGAAGAGAACCCACGAAAAACACGGATATAAGGTTTAAATCGGTATGTTTCTACCGGATATCCTCATGAAACTATCCTCCAAAATGTATCCGCCAAAGGTATCCTCCAATAGTACATTATCATGCCATAAGTAACCTCCAATACCCAGATGAGCATAAGACACTCCTTTGAGTAATTACTTATTTTCAATTAAACTGTGATTGCTCAAGATGGACTGTTAGTTTTCACGTGAATTGTTCACACTGGTTTTTCACTTCAGTATTCAAAACCGTATACATGTATATTATAGTTGAAATTAGAAGCTCTGTCACTGTATTCTGCACTATTTTGACACAATAGCGCACTGAGTAAGGAAACTTTTGTCTTTGTCAAACTGCACCATTTGCGTAACTCAATTCCTGTAGAAAACAGGGTGCCCAACTCAGTACAATTTTATACTAGTAAATAGATATCATTAACATTATTCCTAACCTCTGCTCGAATACATGTACATGTAATAACATAAATAGATATTAAAATTCGACTGCATGTACAGAATGAAGAGAGTGGATTACCACTGAATCGCAGCGTCATATACAGTTAAAACTAGAAGCTCCGTCATGAACTGTGCGCTTATCTAGGCTTAATTGTGCGAAGAAATTGCACGCAATTGCCATATCGAATGGCATCCAAAGCACGGCAGGTTCTCCAGGTTACTCATAATAAACACAGGCAATGTTTCTGCCCAGTGGACCTCCGGCGTACCCAGAGGACCATTGCCTGAAAACGTTGCTTGTGCACAAACAGCATATACAGAATCTGATAGCCTTACTAGGGTCATAACGTGTAGATTAACGTGCAGCTCTACGTGCTTTTTGTGTGCATTTCATGACAGGACTTCTAGTTTTAATGGAATTCTCCACTCAAGAAGTATTTATAATTGTTATTAACACTACAAGAAAAACATGCAAACTTTCATCACATGGACCACCGGGTAGAATCCGGTGGCCCATGTGATGAAAGTTTGCAAGTGCTCCTTGTGTTTTGTCCTCAGAAATTGTAAATAATTACGAACTGAAAAATCTATCCCACAACAATTTAGTAGTAATCCACCCTTCACATATTGTGGTCTCACTATTTTCTTTCTGTTTGATCGGTTCAGTTCAGTGATTTCACTACCGATCTCGCTAATAGTGCATTATATATTGCATTGCACAGCGCAAACGCTCTTGTGTATTTCAGACTGCTTCATACTTCCATTCTTCTGCACTAAGGAGCACATTAACTGACGAGCATATTCTGCGCTAAATGTGACAGGACTTCTCGTTTCAACTGTAGTGTATGTTGAAAATAATAAAGCACTCGTCCGCACAAAATTTCATAGAACTGCAATGATGTGCATGACGGAGTTTTCGGCCGCGTTGGAGTACATTATAATACAAGTGCACCCTCTAAATTAAATTATAACTAATGAAATGAATTGAGTGTCACTTTGTCGTGTAGCATTTTATACAAAACTTAACGCGCCCCCACCGCCACATCCACCCCCAACACACACACATCTGTGCTCCGATAAAGCGATCGATAATCCATTTCAATTCTTATTAGTGTTTTGACAACAGGAAGATTTCACGCAAAACAGGGAAACTGCTCTTTACTCTTCCTTCGCCTTTTTTTTATTTTCACCACTTGATTGGGAGAACTTGTCATACTGGATAGTACTGGCGTGACAACCGTTATCTATTCCCAGTTCCTCGCCACTTGATTGGGAAAACTTGTCATACTGGATGGTACTGACGTGACAACTGTTATCTATTCCCAGTTCTTTATTCAACAATCGTTATCAACCGATTCTATCGGTTGATAACGAATGTGGAGTTAGGAATTGGGAATAAGTAACAGTTGTCATGCCCCCTGGATGGTCACAGACAGAGGTGCCGATCTTTTTAATGTACCGAGCATCAATATATTTTCTAGCAGGCAAGGTCTCCACAATGCAAAAGGGGACAGGGCGAAGAACACGAAGACATTTCTACAGCCAAGATACATATTGTGTCGAACAGTTTTACAGATGGAGAAAGGCGGAGAAGGGAGCCCGGTGGCTCAGTAGGTAGAGATGCAGGCTGCAAGCCGAGAGGTCCTCCGATCGAATCCCACCTGCGGCAACCGCGTTAAGTCCTTGAGCAAGACACTTAATACCAATTGCCTATGTGGGGGCATGGTGGCGTTGTGTCCTAAGGCGTACTGCACATCGATGGAGAACTTGTCTTCAGCTAATGCTAACCCTGCTTGTGTGGAGTTAGTACGTTTGGCAGTTGCTCGCCGTTACTCAGTGGTTCTCTCCGGGTACTCCGGCTTCCTCCACCAGTAAAACTGTTCGACATGAGGTGACCCTGGCTGTCGAAAGTGCCTTTAAACCCCAATAAATAAATAAATGCGAAGTACACTGAGCAAACAACTGAGCGGCAGCAAGCAACTCTTAGACTCTCCAACTTACTGAGCTGACACAAGCAGAGTTAGCAGCAGTTAAAGGCAAGTATGCCATCGATGTGCAATAAGCCTTAGTACACAGTGCCACGGTGCCTTCACGTGGGCAATCGGGATTATGTTTTTTGCCCATGGACTAATGGAAGGGTATTTATACTTCAAATGCCATGATGTTGGGTAAACGGGTTAATTAATGAGGCACTGGGTACAACCTGGTTCTTAATTTTATTAAAAGTTTGCTAATGATGCTGGTAAACACGTGCTTGGACATTACTGCCCATGCGTGGATTACGACCAGTGCACTGCGAATGTACTGTATATGATCAACGCTTTTCACACAAATCACCATTCGATTTTTTTTCAATTGTCGCATCAAAAACAAAGCTTATGACCCCTCATTGGAACTAGCTCTATGATTTGGAGGCAAAAATTGAATTTTTCATTATTCAAAAAATGTTTTCATAAGTGTCGACCACCAGCCGCAGTAGGCCAATGGTTTGTATGAAACAGCGGAGGAGGAGGTATCGACCGGAAAGGCTAAGTTAGGATTAAGCGAAGCCCCGTAATCCCCTCCCCTCCACAATGGCCTCCCAAATATGGCCTTCCAAATAACATCCCCCCCACAACCCACAAAGCCAGCTAGGGTAACTCAATTATAAATCCTCACTACACGCCTGAGTGAGTTACAATGCGCTCTTACCACAGGAAACCGCTCCCGCTTGTAAAGTTCCAACGTAACGAGATACTTTGAACACTTGACTTCATTGAGCACAACTTGAGCAGCTTCTGGATCAGCAGTAAAGTTGAATTCACCATAGAGTGTTTGATTTCCAATGCCTTGAAAAATAAAAAAGACGGGAAATATTGTGAAATATTCAAGTCAGAATCTCAGATGGGGGTGCCCTACCTATTTTTATAACTCATTTTTTCACAAGCACCGAGACCGGGAGTTCGGTATTATCTGATACAGACGATGTCCATGCGTTATATTGCAGATAATACTTTTTTCATTAAGGACGCCTCTCCCCCAACACACGCAAAAAGGTCTAGGCAAAATACAAATCTGTATTGATGGTGTGCTATCATTCGATTCAGCTAGAGACCGTTTCTTACCTGCACTCAATTGAATTGGAATCGGGTTATTATACACCATGTTCGATAACAGTAAATGAATGATAATTAAAGAAATAAATTAGACTAGATCATTTTTTGCCATGATGATATTTTTTTTTTTAGGCCTTCAGGCGTTAACCGTGAAAAATAAAACAAAGAAACACACAGCTGAAAACCTTCTATAAAATTCAGAGGTTATGGTATATACAAATAGAACAATGAATAGGGAACATGTCACTCCCAGCGAAAGAACGCAATTCCATGACTTCATGATCTTCATTTAAAAAAAAAATCAATTCATAGATGCTGAATGACTGTCAAAACTGTTAACCCTTTACCTAACCTGAAAAGCAGACGACACTTGCAAAAATAATTCTTGAATAACTAATTTTTTTCATTTTTTGTCTCAAAAACATAGGTTATGATGTCGAGCTCGTTCCAACGAGGGGTCATAACCTATGTTTTTGAGACAAAAAATGAAAAAAATAATGAAAATTAATTGGCGATTTTTGAGAATAGCGCTGGCCCGTTTTGGCTGTTATGTTAGGTAAAGGGTTAAAACTGTGCCCAATCCCATCATTATGCGAACAAGTCAAGAAATGAAGGAATACTGTCAGATAAATTGGTTATTGCCGTCAGGTGGGTTTCTAATATGGTGTATTGAAGTCTCGACCCCACCTTTAACCCTTTACCCAAACCGCCCAGCGCTATTCACAAAAATCGCCAATTAATTTTTATTATTGTTTCATTTTTTTGTCTCAAAAACATAGGTTATGACCCCTCTTTGGAATGAGCTCGTGCCAATGAGGGGTCATAACCTATGTTTTTGAGACAAAAAATAAAACAAGAGGCCCCACGTGGCCTTAATCGCTCACCTGACAAAGTGACTCTAAGAAGTATTTTAGGTCACCTTCACCATGTCATGCCTCATCAACATTAACTGGTTGAGTGATAGATTTTGTTTGAAGTTCAACATTTGTTACCTAAAATTAGTTTTATTTAAAATCATTGGTGTGTGGCCAATCTCCAATGATTTTTAATAAAGCAAATTTATCTCTGCAGACAAACTGGTTTAGCATGAAGCACAAACAAGGAATGTGAAGAGATAGCCTTGGACATCTCTCCCCAACTGTGGATATCTTCCATGTGCTACATGTATATATTTGCATGCAAGAAAACAAAAATTTTCACAAATTTTATTTTTTTTTATCATCATTGGAACAAGCTCAAACAGCTTATTCCAATAGGGGTATGGGAAGATCAGGTATATTTTTGAGACAGAAATGTGAATATATAAATAATGGTGTTTTTTTGTGAATGATGCTGGAGAATTTTGCGTAAAGATATGGTAAATGGTTTGTTCTAGATACAGAATGATGCAAAAGTATTTAAATTTGATTAGGCAAGTTGTTCCTATAATGCATTTAAAAATTGAAGTAACTGTTTTTTTGCTGACGAACTTTTAGATGTGTGTGTCTGTGTTTGTGTGTGTGTGTGTGTGTTTGTGTGTGTGTGTTTGTGGGGGGGGGGGGGGGGGGGGGGGTAAGAGTGTTCTTGCAAACAAAATTCCTGAATAAATGGAAAATTTTATTTTTTGTGTGAAAGACATAGTGCGTGAATGTTGATTGGAACAAGCTTAGAGAGCTCATTTTAATGTGAAGTCATAAAGCTGTGTTTTACGTACGAAATTCTGGAATAACTAAAAAAATTGCTTTTTTGACTCAAAAAGCATGGTGTGCGACCTCTCATTGGAATGAGCTCAAAAAGCTCATTCCAATGGGGTATTTACAAGCGATAAGTACATGTATGTTTAAGAGACAAAAATTAAAATTTGAATAGCGATTTTTGCGAAGAATGCTGACAAGTTTTGGCAGTTATGCTGGTAAAAAGGTAAGATATGCAAAGTGGTTGTTTTTTAGAGGCGACATTTAATTAAGGGGAATTAACCCTTGATTACTGAGGTAACTTCTAAAAGTACTGAAATTTCATGAAGCAATGTGAATAACAGACAACAGTTGCCTAAAAATTTCATGAATAACTAAAATTTTTATTCCTTTGTCTCGAAAACATGGCATATGACCTTTGTTGGAATGAGCTGAATGCGTGTGTTCCAATGAGGGGTCATAAAATTTGAACGAAGATTTGTGTGAATAATGCATTAGTACTGCTAGATTTGGGTAAACGGTTCACCCTGGATACCACCCCTTCTATAGTAGATCTTTTCTGCAAATTTTGTCTAAGATTCTATCAACTTTACAAATAAATACGTTCATGAATCACAATCAGATCCACCCTACAATGTTGCATACCAAATATCAAAAGATTCTGCCTGCTGGATCTGGAGAAGAAGATTTTTTAAGAAATATGCCTGAAACGCACTAAGTTAAAATTTGGGCTCCTATACGGAGCCCAAATATAAACCCAGGGGGCCGATTTGAACAAACTTGAATCAGATCCACCCCACAATGTTGCTTACCAAATATGAAAAGATTCTGAAGCTGGATCTGGAGAAGAAGATTTTTTAAGAAATTTGCCTGAAATGCACTAAGTTCGAATTCGAGCTTCTATAGTGAGCCCAAATATGAAACTAGGAAGCCGATTTGAACAAACTTGAATCAGATCCACCCCACAATGTTGCATACCAAATATCAAAAGATTCTGCCTGCTGGATCTGGAGAAGAAGATTTTTTAATAAATTTGCCCGAAATGCACTAAGTGCGAATTCGGGCTTCTATATTAAGCCCAAATATGAATCCAGGGGGCCAATTTGAACAAACTTGAATCAGATCCACCCCGCAATGTTGCATACCAAATATCAAAAGATTCTGCCTGCTGGATCTGGAGAAGAAGATTTTTGAAGAAATTTGCCTGAAATGCACTAAGTGCGAATTCGGGCTTCTATATTAAGCCCAAATATGAATCCAGGGGGCCGATTTGAACAAACTTGAATCAGATCCACCCCGCAATGTTGCATACCAAATATCAAAAGATTCTGCCTGCTGGATCTGGAGAAGAAGATTTTTGAAGAAATTTGCCCGAAATGCACTAAGTTTGAATTCGAGCTTCTATAGTGAGCCCAAATATGAATCCAGGGGGCCGATTTGAACAAACTTGAATCAGATCCACCCCACAATGTTGCATACCAAATATCAAAAGATTCTGCCTGCTGGATCTGGAGAAGAAGATTTTTTAATAAATTTGCTTGAAATGCACTAAGTTCAAATTTGGGCTCCTATACTGAGCCCAAATATAAACCCAGGGGGCCGATTTGAACAAACTTGAATCAGATCCACCCCACAATGTTGCTTACCAAATATGAAAAGATTCTGCCTGCTGGATCTGGAGAAGAAGATTTTTGAAGAAATTTGCATGAAATGCACTAAGTTCAAATTCGAGCTTCTATAGTGAGCCCAAATATGAATCTAGGAAGCCGATTTGAACAAACTTGAATCAGATCCACCCCACAATGTTGCATACCAAATATCAAAAGATTCTGCCTTCTGGATCTGGAGAAGAAGATTTTTTAAGAAATTTGCCTAAATGCACTAAGTTCGAAATCGGGCTCCTATACTGAGCCCAAATATGAACCCAGGGGGCCGATTTGAACAAACTTGAATCAGATCCACCCTACAATGTTGCATACCAAATATCAAAAGATTCTGCCTGCTGGATCTGGAGAAGAAGATTTTTTAAGAAATTTGCCTGAAATGCACTAAGTTCGAATTCGGGCTTCTATAGTAAGCCCAAATATGTATCCAGGGGGCCGATTTGAACAAACTTGAATCAGATCTACCCCGCAACATTGCATACCAAATATCAAAAGATTCTGCCTGCTGGATCTGGAGAAGAAGATTTTTGAAGAAATTTGCCTGAAATGCACTAAATTCGAATTCGAGCTCCTATAGTGAGCCCAAATATGAATCTAGGGAGCCGATTTGAACAAACTTGAATCAGATCCACCCTACAATGTTGCATACCAAATATCAAAAGATTCTGCCTGCTGGATCTGGAGAAGAAGATTTTCAAAGAAATTTGCCTGAAATGCAGTAAGTTCAAATTTGGGCTCCTATACTGAACCCAAATATAAACCCAGGGGGCCGATTTGAACAAACTTGAATCAGATCCACCCCACAATGTTGCATACCAAATATCAAAAGATTCTGCCTGCTGGATCTGGAGAAGAAGATTTTTTAAGAAATTTGCCTGAAATGCACTAAGTTCGAAATCGGGCTCCTATACTGAGCCCAAATATGAACCCAGGGGGCCGATTTGAACAAACTTGAATCAGATCCACCCTACAATGTTGCATACCAAATATCAAAAGATTCTGCCTGCTGGATCTGGAGAAGAAGATTTTTTAATGTTTTTCCCATTGCCTACAGTGTTAAAAAGTGCTGACTCAGCACTTTTTCAAAGTCCCGAAACTGTACCCTATGATAAAACCGATGGCAATTTTTTTTTACCAATCCTTTCTGTTGGTCCTAAGGAAGCTGCACACCAAATAAAAATTCTCAGTGCCGTGCAGTTTTGGAGATATGGGCGTTTTAAATTTTTTCTATTTTTAGCTCCTGTGGTTCCCACGGGGCTGCGGGAAAATTTTTTTTTGCATAAATCAAGTACTCATGACCCAATAAGCCCTCACATAAAATTTGGTTCAAATCAGCCTCTCGGTTTGGAAAATAGAAATTTTGGGCGGGGCAAAAAATTTTGCCCCTCTCATAACAACGTCAAGTATAGCCCCACAAACTTCTCTTGAACAAATCTGAGTCTACACCTCAAAAGGAAGCTGCACACCAAATATCAAGTCTCTGCTACTGCTGGTTCATGAGAAGAAGATTTACAAAGATTTTGGTGCCCCTTGGGGGTGTGGCACCACCCAGGAGGAGGGGCAACTTCATTTGAACAAATCTGAATTGGCATTAGGTAATAAACATTTAGCCAACATTTGAATAAAATTGGGCTAGTGGTTTAGGAGGAGAAGTCGATAATGTAAAGTTAACGCCGGACGGACGACGACGGACGACGGACGACGGACGCCGGACGACGGACGACGGACAGAAAGTGATTAGTTAAGCTCCCCTTGAGCTTCGCTCAGGTGAGCTAAAAAATTTGTTATTCAAGAATTTTGTTTGCAAGTGTCGTCTGCTTTTCATGTTAGGTAAAGGGTTAACGGATTCGCCGATGTATGCGACGATATACCCCATCTCGGAGACCTACATGGTGGTAATAACTGATATTTATATCATGATCACCTATTCTACTATATATGAAAAGCCTATTACAAAAATTATAGCTTTACACACCAACCGTGATGAACACGCCAGCAATGGGATTTCAATAGTAAAAAATTACACCTATAGTAGAACTACATCCCCATTGACATTTGGTGACGTCGACCTGAATGCAAACTTGTCTAAATTTATAAACATCGCCTCGCGAAGAGTGAAATGGAAGTGGTAATTATTTATTACGTTTTTAAATGGGTTTACCTCATAAGATGCCAAAAATCAACAAATATGCATTGTCTCATGTTAATATAAAGCATGAATAACTCGAAATATACTCTCCCAAAAAAGAAAGTGTTCTAAAAAATAACACTAAAAAAAGATATATATCATTTTCATTCATGGAAATTTTATTCAATCACAGATGAATCAATTTGTGATCAACACGAGAAATTTCATTACGCTACGACGAATACTCTTGGTGCCATGGAGAGTCAAAGATACTAAGGGTCAAACACAAAAGTCACACACTCAATATCTGGTATGACCTCCGTCTGCATCGACTACTGCTGTGCATCTACGCCTCATAGAAGCAAACAAGTTAGCATGGAAGTGTTGTGGGATGTTGTTCCATATTCTGATAAGCTGTCTTTGCAGTTCCACAAGTGTTGACGGTGCATGGGGAAGCCGGTGTAGCCGACGTTTTATTTCGTCCCATACGTGCTCAATGGGTGAGATATCGGGCGCATTTGCGGGCCAGGGAAGAACATCCACTTGTTGTTGCTGTAGATACTGTTGAACAACACGAGCTGCATGGGGTCGGGCTGTAGAATGACGCCGGGGCCGTGACGTTGCAGAAATGGGAACAACAGGAGTAAGCACTTCATCACGATATCTGGCTGCATTGAGATTGCCATCAATAATGACCAGCTCAGTTCTGTTACGGGCAGTGATGCCACCCCACACCATGAGAGACCCTCCCCCTTAACGGTTTCGCTCCACGACACATGGATCTGCGTAGTGTTCGTTTCAACGTCTGTACACTCTCTGGTGGCCATCTGATGATGAAAGATGGAAACGACATTCATCTGTGAATAAAACACGTCGCCACCAGTGTAAGGGATGCCTGAGATGTTGTCTACACCACTGCAGTCGAGTACGACGATGACGTAACGTCAAAATCGGACGAATTGCAGGTCTTCGAGGACGTAAGCCGTATTCTCTCAGCCGGTTGATTACTGTTTGTGGATGTATCCGTCTCAGGTTAGGGATGTTCCTGGCTGTCGTCATTGCCGTTTGTTGCCGGTTCTGGAGATGGACGACACGGATATACCGATCTTGTGTAGGGGTGGTAACTCGGGGTCTCCCGGAGCGGGGTCGGTCTCGAACGTCATCATGTTGTGCATGTCGATGGGCTAGCCTGCCTACAGTGTTTCGGTGGCAGTTCAAATGCTGGGCAACCTCTCTGTGTGTTCTGCCAGCTCTAATCATACCCAGGGCAAGGAGACGTTGATTCATTGTCAATCTTGGCATGCTAATGTGGAGTCGTTTTAACAGCAGCGCAAGTTTGAATGTGAACGATAGGAAGGCCTTACTTTAGTGTTTAAATACCCAAGGATTCACACTGCTGCATGAATTTCCATACTCTCCACATGCATAACATGCCTTTTCACAAACGTGCAGCACGTCATTTAATGTTAATGAAATTTTAACGGGGAAAGCTGTTTTTGTGTTCAATATAACTTATTCATGAACAGGTTAACACTCTTTACACCTACGAAATTAGTTTTTTGGAGTTTGATCAATTTCTGCAATGCACACTTTCTTTTTTGGGCGAGTATAGTATGCTATTATGTTATTAAAACGAAAAAGGCTCATTTTTTTTTTTTTCATTTCGTTTCGGCGATAAAATTGACAGCGGAAGTACCGCCCACCGATTCTTGTGTAAACAAAAACAGATTCGCTTGTATGTGCGTCTGTGCTGTTCAGTAAACTCGAGAAAAAATAATAGCGACTCTTAATAATCCAACGAACATGGTATAAATAAAATATACCAGAAGTGGCTCGGTGTACCAAATATTCACCACTTGTGGTGAAGTGGTGTTAACCACGCACCGAAGGCGTCAGAAGCCTTATCATATGAAATAAAGGGATACCACCCCTTAATATACAAAACTCGCCCAAATCCTAAAGACATTAGGGGTGGGGTTGGTCTCTTCATTAGCAACTCCTTAAACTATAAAATTAGAGACGATTTATAGATATTCACCCCAAATGTTTTCGAATCACTCTTTGTCGAAATTTCCTGTAAAAAACATAATACCATTGTCGGCATCATCTACCGGCTTAATACTCCCCCTAAAGCAGACATTAACCGATTTATCGAAATATTTACAAACATCACTAATCAAATAAACCTGGAAAGAAAATGTGCCTATGTAATGGGGGATACATGTATGAATATTGACTTCCTTAAATATAATGAGCATAGCGAAACGAATAACTACACCAATGCCACATTTAGCCAGGGATTTTTACCCCTTATAACTAAACCAACTAGGGTCACATAGTTTACAGCAACATTAATAGATCACATCTTAACTGACAATATAAAAACAAATCATGTAGCTAAAATAATCATAACAGACCAAGCAGACCACTTTGGAACATTTTGCTGTGAAACAAAAGGCACAACCGACCTACCAAACAAATACACCACTGTGCACGTCGTTAACCAAGAAACATTAAACTCACTTAAAAACGCATTATCATCTTGCAGTTTTGCATCTGCTCTGGAAACAACATCTCCAAATATAGGGTATAATAAATTGTTAGATATTTACACAACCGCATGCCGAGCAACCTTCCCTCTTAAGCTACTATAAATGCTAACAAACAACATATCAAACATCAACCATGAATGAGGTGTGGTTTGTCTAATACAGTCTTCCAAAAGTAAAAATAAACTATATAGAAAGAAACTAAACAACCCATCAAAAGAAAATAAAATTAAATTAAAACTTTATATCCAAATTTTCAACAAATTAAACCGATTAAGCAAGGTTAAATACTATGACCCGTTTATGTTATGAAAGTTAAAAAATTTATAGTAATTTATATATTTTTTATACTTACCAATGACCCAGACTTAGCTGGTGCTAACTCTAACAAAACCAGGGCCAAACACAAATTTTGCCCCCCAATCCCCAAAATTAGCATCCAAAACAAAAAGAAATCATGTCCTAAAGGACCTCCATACAACGCCTCTACTGCGCATGCGCAGTGACGCAGACGTCCCGAAATTGGCGCCAAATATCATTCTTACTGGCAGTGCCTGGTCAGCGCTATGTACTCAGCGGGGAGGCAAGAGTTCTCAACTCCAGGGAGGGCCATCCCCGTCTGGGTCATTGGTAAGTATAAAAAATATATAAATTACTATAAATTTTTTAACATTTTTATACTGTACCAATGACCCAGACTTAGCTGAATAGTAATCAGGCTGGAGGGCCTAGGACATAGAGGAAAATCCAATAAGCTCAACTATATAGTAAAGAGGTAACCCCTTAAGGAGAAAAGGAGTATTAGGCTTTACATGTATCTTTCTTATTTAATATTAAATTAGAAAGATACACTACCCTTAATAATTGAGCACAATAACATTCATGTTCTCTATTAACATCCAGTATAACCCTTATACTAATTATTTTTAAAGCAAGCCAATAAATAAAGTAGTCCAGAGAATTGAGACTCTTTATAGTCATTTAAAAGTGTCCGAGTATTGTATATTAAAGCCTGTTTGACACTTGACATATACAAATGCTTCACACCGAGCTACACTTTAAAAATAAGACATGAATGAATTTTAACATTAATATTACACTTTAAAACCATCCCGGAAGCGACTCAGAAATACTGACTTGGAGGAGGCATTCCCTTGCTTTTCACTATAAAGCAGGTGACCTAAGGGAACACCCCCCCCCCCCCCCCCCCCCCCCTTCTCCTTGCCCTGGGTCAAATAGCCCAGAGCAAAGAGGGCAGCCGGACGGAGTCACTGCCGGAACAGAAAGCCTGCATAACTATAGTTGCAACTGTTTAGTGGACGACATTCTGAGCAACAGATAACGGACCTAAACAATGCAGGTCTCCAGAAATGGACTCAATATTTCTGAGATAAAAATTCATAAATGTGGATGGCTGAGACCAATAAGCAGCCTTCATTAAATCTGTAATAGCAACACTATTAGCATAAGCCCAGGAAGTAGAAAGAGCTCTTACTTCATGAGCAGAAATCTTAAGCACAGACTGCTGAGAAGAAGATAAATCTTCATAAGCAGTACGGATAGTTAATTGAATCCATCTAGCAATAGAATGGACTGAAATGTCCTTTCTATTAGGCATCAAAGACAGAAAGAAATGTTTCCGTCCCTTTCTGATAAACTGAGATCTCTGTTTATAGATACGTAATGCTCTAACAGGACAGAGTAAAGGCCTACGCCCGTCTGAAGATGGAAGAGCCTTAATAACAATAGGTTCCGGATATTTATTAGGAGTCTGATTCTTAGCTAAAAAACCCACATTAGTAGTGAAGTGATAGTGTTCCCAACACTACGATAATGAGAATCATCCACCGATAGTGCATGAAGCTCACTGACTCTTCTAGCAGAAGAGAAAGCTAAAGCTGTCTTATAAGATAAGAATTTGAAATCTACTGTCCCAAGAGGTTCAAATGGCTTTTCCTTCAATTTAAGAAGAACCCAAGCTAAATTCCACTTAGGAATTAATCTAAGAGTTCTGGGTCTATTTATCGAAAAGTTTCTAACCAACTTAGATAAAGAGACATTAGATCCAATTTGTAAACTATCATGATGTGCATAGGTATCAGATAACATAGATCTATAACCCTTTATAGTAACAGGCTGCAGTTTGATTTCGTCAAACAAGTATACTAGAAAGTTTGCAATGTCTGGTATAGAGGGATCGAATATATCTACAGAATGATCCCTACACCAACGACGAAAAACCTTCCACTTAGCCGCATAGTTTAGCGAAGAGGAGGTCCTCCTACAGTTAGAAATCGCGTCCACTGCTCGTCCTGTAAAGTGCTTGCCATGCAAGAAGGACCGCACAACGGAAAAACGTGAAGGTTGAGACCTTGCGGGTTGTGATGGAGTTGGCGCGATTTCCCCTGCGAAAGAAGATCTTCCCGTGGAGGAAGCTTCCGTGGTAGGTCCCACAACAGACACCTGAGTAGATTTATCCACGGTCTCTGTGGCGACAGAGATGCTACCAACAGAATCTTGCATTGAGATTGTTTTATCTTTAGCAATACTTGTTGAATTAACGGCGCTGGAGGATACGCATATCCTATCATTCCGTCCCAAGGGATCGACAGAGCGTCTACTGCAAATGCTCTTGGATCCGGACACGGAGACACATACGTCTGCAACTGATTGTTGAGATGTGTCGCAAATAAGTCTATCATTGGCCGTTCCCATTGGTAGCAAATCTGATTGAATACTTGTTTGTTGAGAGTCCACTCCGACGGCAACAAGCGACCCTTTCGTGAAAGGGAGTCTGCTAGCACATTCAGACGACCCGGTATGTGACGGACCGAAAGAAGAACGTGATGTTCTAGCGCAAACAGAAGGATTCTTTCCATTAGATTGAACAACGGAACTGAATGAGTGCCTCCCTGATTCCGTATATACGCCACTACTGTCGTATTGTCGGATAGGATTTGGACATGAGCATCGTGAATAATGTCCATCCAGTGACGTAACGCAAGCCAAATTGACATCATTTCCTTGATGTTTATGTGCTTGCACAGGAATTACGGATCCCAAAGACCCTGGCATCTCGAATCCGTTGGGATTAATGATGCACCCCAACCTGTTTGACTGGAATCCGTCATAACGGTAAAACTTGGATCCGGCAACTGCAGCGAAACTCCCTGAGTTAACCACTGAATGTTTGCCCAAGTCTGAATCTCTTGTTTCACTTGATCTGACAAGAGAACGTCTACATCGAGCGAATGAATTTTCACACTCCAATTCTGAGTCAAGAAAATTTGAAGAGGACGTGTGCGTAACCGCCCCATCGGAATGAGATCCGCGGCGGCTCCGCACAGACCTATCAGACTCATAAATTCTCTCGCCGTGACTTTGTCTGCGTGCAGACAATAGCGAGCGTAACAACTGACTAATTTCGCTCTGGTTAACGGCAGACGAACGAGATTGTTGTGCGTCTCGAAGATCATTCCCAGATGAGTGAATGACTTGGACGGCACCAGATCCGACTTCTCCTCGTTTACTATAAAACCGAGACGTCGGAGCAATAGAAGAAGATTCTGAACATCGTTCTGAAGCGTTAACTCGTTGCCGTACCTCTGAAGAATGTCGTCCAGGTAGGCCGACGTTACCGCAGACGAATGAGCTCGGAAGTAGATCATTACCGAGTTCATTACCCGAGTGAAAGCCCAGGGTGCTAGATTCAATCCGAAGCACATTGCCCGGAATTGATACACCACTCCTAGGACTGCGAAGCGTAGATACTTTCGGAATGTCGGATGTACCATGACGTGAAAGTACGCATCTTTGAGATCTATGCTCGTTGCATAATCGTTCACCCGAATACTCGCTCTGACCGATCGAATCGTCTCCATATAAAACTTCGGAGCGACGATCAGCTTGTTTATCCAGCTCAAATCTATGACTGGACGGAACGAGCCGTCTGGTTTCGGAACCAGAAACAGATGGCTGTAGAATCCCGGAGATTCCTGGTTTTCTACGACCTCTACCGCGTTCTTCATTAAAAGAGACTGCACCTCTGATAACAGAGCATCTCTTTTCTGCGGATTTGACGGAAGATGAGTCCACTTTGGACTTCGAGTTAATGGAGGCTTTCGTTTGAAGGATATCTTTAGACCTTCCGAAGTCACTCCTCTCACCCAAGGGTCGTCCGTAATCGACGCCCATTCTTGTGAAAAGCTCGACAACCTTCCGCCAACCGGAACGCGATAGAGGTTTAAGCCATCACCTCCTGGACCTGCGAGGCCTGCGGTAGGAGAAACCACGTCTTCCACGGCCCGCACCTCGCCCTGTCGCCCTCGGGGCGTCCGACCGATTGTCCCGACCTGAAGGACGTCCCGAACAAGAGTCGCTATCCTGACGGTCTCTCGAATAAGACCAAGAGAACGCACCGGAACCTCTATAGGAACCTCTCTTGGGCGCATTAGACCCAGAAGTGCCTGTCTTATTCGTGTCTGCTGTATCCGACTTCTTAGGAGCAGATTTGAACAACAGAGAATCCTTAGCTTTCTTTGTAATTTTATCATAAATAGCGGAAAGCTTGCCATCAAAGAGAAGTTCTCCTGAGACCGAAGCGACTCTAAGAGAGTTCTTCACCTTAGAATCCACTAGTGTGGATGTAGCTAGGGTTGCGTCACGTCTAACCAACTCCAGATTTGCCACTGAAAGGGCGGAGTTACACGTGGAATAAGCTACTGCCCTTGAAAGAAGTCTTAAAGAGGATTGTATATCCTGAAACTCTTTCCCCTGAAGGCGCAGTGATAACGCCTTAGTAAGGTGATCTGCGTAAGATAAGGCATCTAAATTGGCTCTGTTAGACGCAATAGCTGTTTCCAACACCGCGGTTGGAATAGAAGCTGACGACGGTAATGATAGCTCTAAGTCTTCCGCCTCGTCGTCCATACGCAGAGGAACTCTCGGTATACCCTGTCCTGCCGTATCGAATTTATTCCTTGCATTAATGAAAGGCAGGTTGAGAGTATTAGCGGACAAGAAACCTGCTTTCCCTGTCCTGGAAGCAAGTTTAAATATAGAGTCGTTCAATAATTCAAATGTTCTTGCAACATTATTGGACTGCGACGGAAACTCGGGAGCGATGTCCCTGAACCGCTCAAAAAATTCAGAGTCCAATGACGCTATAATTCTCTTGTCCGGAACCGCAGCAGTCTGGCCCAACGGAACAACTTGAGGGAGAAAGTGCCGAATGAAGTCCACGGCAGCTTTATGTTGTTCCGAAAGGGATAGCTCCAAGTCATCCGTATCCCTTTCACCATCCGGTCGGACCTCATGATGTTCCCGGTCGTCCGCCCCCGATGCTTCGGCGGAGCGTACCGACCCAGCGCCGTCGGATAATTCTCGATCCGACACCGTTTCTGTCGGCTGCTGGGATAAGCTGTGCTATCTGCACAAGAATGTCCGGCGTCGAGACCTGCGGAGGCGCAGTCTTTCGCTGCTTCACCGGGGGCAGCTCCGCATCAGATGGCTCCCGCATACTTTTCCTATGCGAACGTCCGGAGTCCATCGGTCTCGAATCCCTGGCTGCCGGATGGTGTGACCTGGTCGCCGAAGAATCCTTGATCGGCGAAGCTGGTAATATATCGGCGGTCACGCAGCCAAGGTGCGGTCGTGTGCGCTGACGAGAAGAGGAAGCCTTAACAGTCTCTGCGGACTGCTTATACAACGGAGCGTCCCGAGCGACGGACGTATGCTCCGCTAAAGACACATTTTGTACCACAACATCTGGTCCCAGATGTTGTTGTACGAGAGAGGGGCCTCTCTCGCTCGCGGCCCGGCTGGACCTGGACGAGCTAGGAACCGGACTCAAAGGCTTCCTCCGTTCTCGCTTACTATCCGCCGTCACTGGGTGTGCATCTATTATGTTTATAGTGCTCGCATCACCCAAAACTTCCTCTTGGACCGCATCGGACGAACCCGGCTGCCGAACCATTCGGTGAATGGACGCCACACCGGGCGAGCTAGCGGACGACATTTGTCTAATCTCCATGAGCACTTTTGCCGCTAGCTCTGAATTCATTTGTGACGACGGACGCACACTTGTAGAAGATAACATGGAAACATCACCCTGTTCTGGTTCCTCTGAAATAGAAACTGAGAGAGTAGAGTGACCTTGCGGAGAAAGAGCCGGCATCGCCCTTTCTCCAGAAACAACATATCGTGACACACGTTTCCAATGTTTATCATCCCAATATTCACATATAGGACAGGGATTAATGCGAGAACACTGACTACAATTAATACAATGATCATGAAAGTCAGAGGAAGATTTCTTCCTATTACAATTTGAACAACGTCCCTTCATTGTGAAAGAACAACAATAAGTCCTAGTTACACGCAAAAACCCGACACAAAGATACATAATAACATGATCCATTAATAAATGAAAAAACAATTGCAAATCAAAATAATTTTGAAAAAATATTTTTTCAGCGAAGCCCAAGTTGCTGAAAAGTAACGTTGAGCCCCAATGGATCCGATGGCAAAGTGTGGTCAAAAAATTTTAAATTTATATTAAATAATTAATGAGACACTTACGGATAATATAAATGTATCTTATAGTGAGATAAACTACAGCAAAGGCAAACAGCCCCCCTCAAAAAAGGCTGTTGCCAATGTAAACAAACAGTGTAAAAACACCAGAAAACATGACTCCAGGCACTGAAAAAACTGGCCCGGAATCAGTCATCAAATTACACTCTATCTGATGCAAAACAGAGACTCCCAGGGGAGAATCTGCAGAACATCAGATGGAAGATGCAGAACACAAACGTTATACACCCATGGGTGAAAACGTAACTATGGGGAAAATAACAGAAAACATTCTGTAACCAAGCAACTCTCCCAGGGAAATTTTAGAAATGAAATTTCTCAAAAATATGCCAAAAGCATGGGAGAATTGCAAGGGGGGACTTTAGAAGGCTAGGGGAGAGGAAACACTGAATAAGCAGTGCAACATTTAGCAAGAATGACAACAAGAGGCCCATGCCTCGAAAATAGGCAACTTAACATAATTTCATCAAAAAATTTTAAGTACAGCCCTGATTATTTTTTGTCACTTCTTTTTCCTCTCCTCCTTCTCTCCTCCTTAGAATCACATTTTCTCCAAAAATTACGTGTCTGGCATCCTTTAAACTGAGATTTACAAGCACAAAGATCAGTGAGATGTTGACTGATGAACATTACGTGTACAGTACCCATATGAGACTGGTCAATTAAAACCCCAGTTATTGATGCTAAATTTAGATTAGTGCTGTCTATTTATAGTGGAACTATTTATGAGTGGGCGTGTACAATTAATTACTTATCTTCATTGACATCAGAGCAACATTAACAAGAAATTGGCTTTGATATATTTTATTTCATTCAAGTGTTCCAACTTTTAACAAGAGATAAACTAGAAACATAATACACTGCACATAGATATTAACATAAAAAAGTTTGTTTTTTGCACATAGATATTTACGTAAATGAGTTGTCTTTTTTAATCTTTTAACTTCATTTGGTTTCTTATAACTAACATTACAGTACGTTCAACGTGGATTGAAACAAAAATGCCGTCGCGGTGTGTTCTCCATCGTGAGTTTCAGTGGAGCACAGTATTTGATCAGTGGAAGACAGTTTTCAAACACTGACCTGCCGTGGTCACGAGCGTTAAGGGATTAGCTTCATTGCTTTTGCATGTCAGTTTCTCTGCTGATTAATAAATACTGTCTTGTGACGTCAACTGGCAAAACAACTGCGTTTGTTACTGGCAGTAGATAATTTATTTTAAATTAAAATTGGAATTTGGAGGAGGCAGACGGCGACTATTGCTGTGGTTTGAAATTGTAAATTGGGAATAGAACAGTCAGTTCCATTTGGTTAAGTACAAAGTCCTCGTCACTTTTGATGGTTCTCTCCGGATACTCCGGCTTCCTCCACCCGTAAAACTGTCACCGACATGATGTGGCTGTTAATGTGTCCTGTTAATGTGTCGTTAAACCCTAATAAATAATAAAAAATAATAGCTAAGCCTGTGTGTATGTAAAAATACGTGGGTGAATATAAGGGGGATACCGAATTAAAATATCTGCGAATGTGCCATTCTAAGAGAGAGTAGTACTCTTCAGTGGGAAAGAGATAGAGAGAGACAGATATACGTGATGGGTGGGGGGGGGGGGGGGGGGGGGGGAGTAAGAAAAAGTGAACGAAAATTAGTACACGAAAGTATACCCAAGTGCACGTGGGCGTATGTCTGCATATTACTGTGTGTGTGTGTGGGGGGGGGGGGGGAGGGGCACAAGGGTGTGTGTGTGTGTTGGTGTGCATGCATGTGTTTTGGTTTTTCGGGTTTGGGTTTTTGGTTTTTTGGTTTTTTTGGGGTTTTTTTTTTGGGGGGGGGGGGGGGTTCTTGTATGAACTAATGTAAAAAAAGACGTACCTCTGATGAAGATATGTCTCATAAGCCTTCATAGGCTGGATTTCATATAAGTATTTTGTAAATACTCTGTATATTATGTATGTGTATTGAAATGTGACACTTAAATAAAATATATTCTACTACTACATTAAAGTAGTCGGGATTGATGTGATTAATTAAATATAGTAGATTAAACTACCACTTGCACAAGGTGTGAAATAACATTTGAGTGGCGCAACAAAGCACAGAGCTGTCCTTCAAACCAACATCTGTTTTAACACCTCTGCACATGACAAGCTTGAGGAAAAATAAGAGACAAATCAACATTTTCAATTACTTTTTTTTAATTCAGCAATCATAATTATAACCATATGTAAATAAAATCAATAGAAAATAATATTTTTTTTATTTTTCAATAATGACATGCCGATCGACAAGCCAGACCACCACACGTCATAACCCTAGCTCAAACATGCCCCGAAATTTCGTATTATAATTTTTTGGGTTTGTCCCCCCCCCCCCCCCCCCCCCCCCACACGTGTCTTGAAACCCTAAAAATTAAAATAGGTCTTTCAGGCAGGAGATTTTAGTTCCTCTATCGGAGATTTTCTGGCGTTACCCCTGATTTTTACGTGCAGCCAGCACATCAAAAATTTCAGTGTCTTGGCAGTGTAAGATTCAGTCATCCATACCACTCCTAAATGGTGAAGTAAATAGTCCCCCCCCCCCCCCCCCCCATTCCCCATCCCCAAAACAAGGCAATTGGACTCCAGACTCCCATAAACCCCCACGCACAAATAGGCCTATATCATCGATTGCTTGCCCATCTGCACCACCCCCCCCCCCAATCTTGGCCAGTTTTCCTTGTTAGTGCATGCAGGTGCTTCAATATATGGATTCCGAAGCGTGTTGGGCTGAAACGTCCCAGGGCCACCACAAGCATTCCTTTTTCGTTAATGTAGTTTATTTATGTTAATTCCACTCTCAACATGTACATTTTAACATTCCACTCTGGACTTAATATTTAATCTTAAATCGGATTCCCTTCCTATCCAACCCACAATTTATTCAAAATTCAGTACCGGTAACATGATTCTTCTCCGTCAATAGCTACAGTTAGGTAAAAGACCGTCGGGGGATTGTCCAGATATTGTGCTGGTCAAGTTATAATTTTTTCAACTCACATCCACGATTTCAGTTCGGTATAATATTTATTTTTTCGTAATTCCTCGAGTTCTGAATCGATTTTGATGAACAACATTCGGAATCGCAATAGCTTTTAATAATTTTTTCAAATATTGAACTATCTTTTTAATATTTCAAGAAAAAGTAAAGGTAATTTTTCACTGACTGTGAAAAAAATTGATCTAATTAAGAGCCGGCGACTGAGAGATCAAAAGACAAACCGACGTCGTCCAAACATCCCATCACACAGTTTGACATATTCATGCGAGATTAAAAACACGAATCAAACTCCATATTTTGATCGTTTTTTCTGCCATATTAATGCGTTTTATTATCAAAAAACATGTATGGAGTATACGTATTCAGTTTATACTTAAGTGCAATACCTAACAATCA